>PNEQ01051989.1:30010-49692 GCA_003012365.1 Medauroidea extradentata
ATTAGTGCAAGATATACTCTAAATTCATCAGATGATGTGCACTGAAAAGAACTGTCAGTGGAGCCATATTTATTTGTCTCTGCAACAATGTGGTCAATAATGTCATCATTCATGTACAGGGAAAATATAGCTGCTCTACTGCAATTATTGTCTAAATTCAGCTCTGGTGATAAGCCATATGCACCAGTGAATGGGTGACTTATCGGGTGCCTAAGTTTACTTTCCCAATTCCATTCAAATTTATCACCAGATCCTGTAGCATCAACAGTGCCATCGTCATCATCATCATCGCAAGACATAGAAGAATCATGAAGTGTTTTACTTACGTGACTGCGTGCCTGATGAACACAAACTGGCAAAACTTCATCTGTTTCTGATTCATTTTCCGAGCTTGTAAAATCAGAGCTCAATTCTTGAAAATATTGCAGCATTTTTTCGTCATCTTTCCCAGGAATAAAACAGTCACCTTTTTTTCATGTTGCCGTTGTTACGAAACAACTACGCAATTTCTACTATGTAAGTGGAACAACTACGCAATTTCTACTATGTAAGTAAAAGCTCTAAAGAAATGGTAATAAGTCAGTAAATTATCACCCAAAATTCACCACATTTAGTCTAGTCTATTTACGTGTATACATTGCAAATAGTCACAAAACTATGATAAACGCAGCCGCATTGCGATCTGTAGCACCGAAAATTTTCCGCGAATCACAATGTGTTACAACACAAATTTGCCGCGAATCGTAGTATTTTTACATTTTTACACTATCACGAGAACGGCATAGTAGCTGCACTGTGTGTGAAACAACTGTGAAATAAAAAATATATATATATCCCTGTTATTGCTGTCATGAACCCTAACAGCACAATATTGGTCTGCATGCAATAAAACGGTGTAGGCGTGAAGTATGGGATGGGTGTCGCTATCTGTATTATGTTACTACAGACGTTCTTGGAATTTGCTGTGATAATCGCGCCAAACCAATAGTTACCAACACCCCCACCAGATGTTTACGTGAAAGAACAAACTATCGATTCTAAATCGCCAAGTGAGCAACAGATGGTGTCCATGCAGCACGTAACGATCTATCTCGTACCAGTACGCTTGTACGGTTTTAGCTTATGTTTGTGCTTGTTGCCGCAATAATCACGCCAGAAACATAGTTACCGAAATATCCGCTAGATGTCTCTGTGCAAGACAGAACAATCTATTGAATATATATCCATCGCCTCGTGAGCAATAGATGGCTCTGCTACTTCATTGCAGCACAAAACGATCTCTCGCGTACCAGTACGCTTGTGGTGTTTGAGGCCACATGCGTGCGTGCGTACCTGTATGCTTATGGGTGCAAATGGGTTAAAGGTGCCTTTATTTCAAGCTACACTAGATCCCTAATTTTACATTTACTCACAGTTCCATTTGTTACATTTGTAAAATCTCTACCTTTGTAAAATCAATAACGGCCATTATTGCCCCTCGTCCATCATCAAATTTTAAAATTGCAATTTTTCTGAAAGGTGTCTCATAGCAAAAAATAAGAAAAGTAATAATTAAAATTGATACGTATCTTCGGATTAAAAGTCTACCTCTGAACAGTAAATACAACCGCCCGTTGTCCAAAATAAAAATTTCAGAATATCTAGCACAGAGTGTCTTCTCACTAGTTCATAGTCCGATATCATACATTTTCCATAAAAGTAAGGAGAATAATAGTTGAAATACTGTAGTAAGATTTCAATAAATTAAGAGCCAAATCAGGATTACAAAGACGTAAATTGAATCATTATGCAAGAAAAATTGGTAACTAGGTCATCAACAAATAATACATAGTTATGCCGCGTGTGCTTCACCAACGTGTGAGAAGTGATGACGTCATCGCCGTGCCTTCTGTTGTTTCGTCTCTCTCCCATTCTCCCAACAAAACTTAGAAAAGTCACATGAAAAAAAGCAAAAATAATTAAAATGTATTAAAAGTTTCCAAGTCAACAATTAAATACATGTGGCATCTGGCTGTTGTAACTGGTAGACAGACACGTTACGTTTGCTCAACAAACTACCCTCGCAAAAAAATACTTTTTTTTAGCATCAGCAAGTCATGTTATTTATGTCTACAGTAATAATTGTATTCTAAAAAATCTGCATGGTTATATAATTGTAAATTTTTAATTGATGCTCTTAATTTGTCACAAGAAGCAACAGGAATTAAACACATTGGATGCCAGTGCACTGTATCACTAATATGGAATTAATCGGTATAGCACACTGCACAGTGGCTAGTAAAATAATTTTTAGTTGATTTATGGCTGGTTTCACCAGCCTCAATTAAACATTTAACATTTCTTAAAGAGGATTAACAGAAGATTTTGTGTGTTAAATCTTCGGTTAATCCTCTTTAACAAATGTTAAATGCTCAACAGAGGTTGTTGAAACTGGGCCTTACTTACAATTTATAGGCAGTTTTATAATATGAAAATGTTTTTTCTTCTATTTTTATTTTTAAAATTTTTTTTATTTGGAAACCTCTTTTATTATATCACTGTTTTCGTTATATTTCTGAGTTTGTTGAACCTGTGTTCTACTGTATTTTAAATTGATTAGCCAAGCAATAAATTCAAGTTTTTACCCAAAGTAGTGAAATTTTTAGTGAATTTTTACCATTTTTTAACGTTTCTTGAGAGTATAATCTTAAAATATAACCATTATTAAATTCAGGAATCATAAAATCAAGGGTCTAGTGTGTTTCGTATTGTGCTGTTCATACTTTGATGCTTTAATTTTTGTAACGTATGCCACTTATTTGTTTTACGTTGTTTGAAACTTTGTAACACAATTACCACCAATATAAATTATACCAGTGGAAAATGATGTTAAAAAATGTGTTTAATGGTCTACAAACACTGTGAATCATGAAAATAAATACTCATAATTAAAGTACAAACAAAAAATTGCAAGGATGGTTAGATAACACTGATTCAGTTACAGTCATTTTCATGTAACATTGCTTTTCTAAGCTCCTAACCACAGTGTGTAAGTAGGACATGATAGTGATCTGCTTTTAATGTTTATTTATAAGCAGTTTATTGTGTATGCAGACTACGTTATACTGTATAACAAAACAGGAAAGAATATCAACATATTCATTTTTGTCCTGGTAAGATAACTGGCAGCTGAAAGTCACAAACATTTAATAGGAACTGTTACAAATTAAAAAATTAATTTTTTAAAGTTCAGGAAGTTGCTGCAATAAGTTTCTGCTTTTGTTTAAAAATGTTTACATTCAAGAAAAATTTAACAATTTAGTTTTTTGACATTGCGAAAGCATTTTGTAAGTTTCAAGTGTTTGTGTACCTTTCATTGTATATACTTATTATTGTCATGTTTGTTCATGTTTCGATATAGTTAAAAAATACTTATGTTTTCTTAATTTTGTAACAAACATTTCATATTTGGGTCATTCTCATGAAAATGTACAATTTGTACATTAAAAGTAGTAAATATAAAAAAACATAAATTGTAATATTTTATGTAATGTAATTTACCAACATATAAGTACTAAACTGATGACAGCATTGGCTGCAATCTTTAAAATATATTTTACATTTAAAAAAATTATATTAAAAAGTCTTGGTCACGGAGGTGACAACCGCTGACACGGAAGTGACAGTGAATACCAAAGTAATTAAAAATTCCAAATATATGTTGGATGTTATACAAATTACTATTGTAATATTAATAAGCTCAATATTATTAAGCTCAATATTTACACAACATTATGCAAGCACAACATTCACATCATAATTTTTCCTGCGACAAAATACACAACATTATGGGCTGATGTAAACAAAAGTTAAAACAGGAAGTAATTTTTTAACAGTTTTTTTAAAGAATTGCATTCAACTCATGCCATGAAAGAAGGCCCTATCGACACATGTTCTTGAAATTTGAAATGATTTCACCGAAACTGTATCCCCTCTTGTTTTTTAGTGAACATTTCAAAACATAAACTATGTCATCATTATTAACTTATGCTATATCATCTACTTGAGGGAAAACAAATCTCCTGCCAGCAGATTTCCTCAAATATTTAACAGTCAATTCATTATCATCTACAGATAACACTAAAGCTACATAATGTGTTACAGTCTTTTTCCCACACAATTTCACCACAACAAAGTCATTCACTTTTGGCACAACGGATTGTTCTATTGTGTAATTTACACTCATTTCAGCATCATCACTGTCAGAAGTATATACATCTGCTATCTGAGCTTTCGTATGGCCTGTTGACCAGATGTGGACGGATCTGAACAATTGTGGTTAAAGAAATTTGGCCATCAACATGACGAATTTCTTACGCAATCGAAGAATGATAGAGTGAGAAAAGCTTAATAACTATGTACTTAATCAAATGAGGGGCTTAGAAATATAGTGGTGTAAGTCAGGTTAAGTGTGTTTTGTAATAAATGATGTTTTGTGTTTGCTGTTGCTGAAAAATCTGTACCTGTTGTACAGTTGTTCTGTGATGTTAGTTTTACTGGCAAGGCAATAAATTTTGTGATTAACATATAATAATACTGAATACCTGCAAGTACATTATTTAGGAGGGCCTAAATATAAAAAAACCTGACTTACACCACTCTGTTTCTAAACATGTCGATAAAATACAGTGCTTCTTATCTCAATAGTTAATTTATTACAAACAAACTTAAATCTATTGTAATAAAATACATTAAAACACATTTGTAAAACACTATACATTGTTTCCTTTCCTTTCTCCAACATCAGACGACAGTGGTTTCAGGTTATGTGCATGAAGCTTAATGTAATGTCTATTATTGGGTGTATTCTTATTTTCTTTTCTTGAAGATGTTAATAATACATGGATGACTGAAAGGTGGTTCTTGAAGATTTCCTCCAACAAATCTAATTCGCCTGTCCTTTTACGTACTCACTATCCCTCCCTTCCATTTCTTCCTCTCCATCAGAATAAATGGGAGCTATGTCTTTTACATCCTGCGAACCTTTAATGCTCGTGAAGAACTTGTGATGAATAGGTGGAATGTATTTAAGGAGGCATAACATATCTCTTTTCTTCAAATAGTTGATCGTACGTGGACCGCTGTAAAGCTGATCTTGAACAATCCCCCCTAAATTAACCGGTCTACCCTTTTTATTTGGTTTGATGCTCAGTTCGTAAAAGGACATGTCTTCATTCAATGTGTACTTATAAAATATTGAAAATGGGCTGTCCTTTGTGTATCTAAACCACTGGACCTTCAACCACTTAATGTTTTCATTGTCAACATCCTTTTTACGCTTAGTAATGGATTTGTGAAGAAAATCAGTTTTAACAAAATCTTCTGCTTGTATTTCAGTGACTATACAGTTTTTGTGCTTTCTTGCAGTCTTTATCTCTTGGACCCAATCACCAGGAACATACATTATTTTATTACGAGTTGCCTTTTCTATGAGCCCAAAATCAGCATCATTAGGTAGATATGAGTGTCCAGGAACCATAAACTTCTGATCTATTATTTCAACACTAGTCTCTTGCGTAATTTTAATCAAAGACAAAGCGACGTTCATGTTTCTGTTTTGTCCTGTGCACGTATCACTGTAGATGATGACTTGTTTATGAGGGTTCATTTTAATGTGTTTTACAAGGCATGATGCTATTTCTTGTGAGCCCCTTGATGCCAGAGTCTCATCCCACACATACATGTACCCTAAATGTGTAGCTATATCATGTATCCCGAAATTGTAGCAATACATGTTTCGCTTGTAATATGCTTCAGAAACACTGATTTTGGGAAATGGGAGAGCTTTTTGTAGATCCATCGTTACAGTGTACAAATCATCGTTCTTTTTTACCTCCTCACCTTCAGCTTTCAAACTTGCACGAGCCTTGTCGGCTCTGGCTAAATGCAAATTATGTTCCCTGTCCAGTTCTTCTTTTTTCTCGGTATCGTTTTCCACATTAATTGCCTGTTTGTACTTGTCACAGGATTGGCAAGTATCTTTTCTGGGGCGGTGGAAGTGAAGGTCAAATTCATTGTTAAAAACATATCTATAGTAATGCTCTTTCACAGGATCTCTTTCGCTTTCCTTACACCAATCTTCGTAAAGAGCAAACATTTTTCTAATGTTAAGGTCAGGACTCAGGTAGTTCCGGTTTGGATTATTGTGTCGTGAGTAATGGCTCTGATGCGAAGGAAACAGGTTAATATGATCTTTAACCGATTGCTTTTGTTCTGCAGTAATGGTTTGTGCTGGTACATGCTTGCTTACCTCTTCTGTCTTCTCCAGGGGACTGTCCATTTCTTATTTTTTGTATGGCCCTTGTAAGCCTCCAATCACTAACAAGAAAAGTATTCAAAAAGAACTTTTTGCTCACTCGAACAGTGTTGCTCCCACAATGTATGTAATACAGATTTGTGTTATTCTTGGTTCCTCTGCTCCCATCACGTGGACGTCTATGCTTGATTGCAACCTGATGTACAAGTCCACATAAATATGCATTTTGCTTGCTAAAATCACCAATTTTTCTAAATGATTCAATATGTTTGCACCTTTCATCTTCTGTTACCAATGATGAACGTTTTCTTGAACATCCACAAACAACATTTTGAAACACCTTGGCAGGAACAACGTTTCCCTTGGTATTAATGTATGTTTCTCCCGAATTACGAAGCCTTTTGGCAATTTCTCTTCGTGATTCGTGTCGCTGGCGTTTTCTTGACACAAAAGGCTTTGGATCACATCCCTTAACCATTTAATTTATCACTCCTTTATCAGAATTAACTTTTGACCTCCTCCGTCGTTTACAATCGTTGTCTTCTGCAATACTGGTATCTGAAACAAAATTATTACACATACCTTTAAAACATGAAAAAACCTTGTATGGCAGGTTCTATTAATAAAAATTTCATTTTATTTTGACAGTTTGGTTGGCTAACAGTATACATAACATTAAGGTATTATACATGATTATCTGAGAACAAGCATGTTTTTTTTTTTTTATAAATAAAATAAGCAAAATTGTTACAACACATTGTTCAGCAGTATTTTTTTTATAAAGTACACACAACACACATATTGACATTGCACCTTATACATTGTGTTATATTGAATACACAAGCCCCTAGTTGTAATATAATTTCTCACATATTTATTTATCTGTTTTTAAAAATAAACCGAACACCTGAGTTTATACCAAATATAATTTTTAAAGTTAACCAACCAAAAAATTGGCATGAATTTTTAAGTAAATATTTAAATAATGTTAAAATGAATACCATAAAGCTACTTCAATTTGAGTTTTCATAAATACACTTATTTTGTAGGGTACGAAAAATTGGTATAGCAAGTACACAAACACGAGTAAATAATTTATTCACTAACCTACAAAATTATTAGCTTTTAAGCAGTTACCTACATAGTATTTCATATTAACAAAAATTTTGTAATTATTGTTTACGACAATATTTGCATTATTACCTGTTTCATTATCACTAGAATCCGAAGGAATGTAATCCTTGTCCCTGTCGCTATCATCACTATCAAGTACCACATTCATCACATTCACATGGTTCACCATTACACAACTTACTGAAACACAATGTAAACATTACGACAGTCATTTGTTTATAAACAAAATGGTGTAAGTCTGACATACTTCACTACGTTTTGTTCTAGTTGTTTTATTGCAGAACACACTGGTGTAAGTCAGACTTACTTCACTATGGTTCTGTATGAATTGTTATAATCATTAACTAGTACTAGCGAGTGCTGCTCTCTGTTCTCTGATATTAGAGATATGACTTACTTCACTATGCCACTAAATAAATTAACCTTTTGGCAACCTTACTATGTAGATAACTCAAATTGTCTCTATTACTGACTTACACCACTACATTTCTAAGCCCCTCAAATGTAAGCAATAATAAAGGATACTACTTGGTTTCTCCAACAAGATGATTCCCAAACCATAGTGGGGGCAGTTTTCTTCAGGCAAACAATTCAAACAACTAAGTCTTCGAACTTGAAGAGAATATGGCTTCTGCTTCGACCATGTTATCTGATGTGCCTGCAGTGTACCTTTAAACGACAGAATAATGCTTGGAAGTTTAGCTTGAACAATGGGAATGATTGTAAGGTCCAAAACTAATACTTTTATTCCTATGCTATGTTTCACAAGTTCTTCAGTTAATCTTTCAAAATTTGGGATGTCTGTGCCCATTGCCACCAATCTATCTGCTGTTCGCTTCAGGGTACCTCCTACTCCATCTGGTGCTCCCTTGCCGTGCCCAGCCTCACTGTAATGCCACTGAATACATTTTGCTTCTAATTTTTCCTTAAGTAGGTGCCCATCAAGTAAAACATTTTGCGATTTTGATCCCAATTTGTCGGACCGTCACTTAAAAAATTAACAGTTTTTAAATTAGTCATCACAAGCCTCACATTTTCAATAACTGGTAAGATGGCTACAGATACTTACTGTGTGTCTGAGATGGTACAGAATGAAAATGGTTTTACACCCAGAGACGGGGGGCATACACGGTACACACCCACAGTGTGAAGGCTCACTTGTGGTTTGGAGCCACCGAAATGTGCCGACTGAATTTCTGCTGCATATTTTTCAATTGTAGTTTTCTGAAAAATCATGGTGAATGAGAATGTCAGTTTCTTTCATATCATTCTTGACAGTGTCTAGTGCCTGGTATTGGTGTCGTATGTTCGCAACGTGTCTCATATATTTTGCTACAGAATCATTCATAACAGTATTTTGGTACATTTCATTTCAACTTTTTCTGTCTTTATGCACTGTTTTTCTTTTCCTTTAACTGTAATAGTCACTTTATTTTTAATCCATTTCCCATAACTAGTTTCTTCTTCTGCATTGAAGTTGTTACTATTTATTTCTGCAGTATCGCACAGTTTACAGTTTCTTTCAAGGCACTCTTCTTTCTGATCTTCACAGCATAAGTCCTTCAATAATTCATCAGGGGATGTATAACCAACAATGTTCAAATTATTGAGCTTATTCACGACAATTGACATGTTTTCATGACTCGTCTCTCTCAAAAAATGATATTACTACTTGTCGTTTTTTGTCTGTCTCTAAAATTCTCTTGGCTTTATTTACTCTTTGTGCCATCATTCTTCGTGAAGTTAGTTTTTGCAAATGACTTAGACATTTGTATTTTCTCAGTATTTCACTGGATAAACTAGTCTCTAATGTCCTCCTGTTTTTAACTTTTAGTGTCTTAGATGCCCCTCTGAAATTGTCTGAAAGTACTTCACCAAACAACAACTTTCTTCTAACCTCTGGCAATACTTTTTGTCCTTGTAATACCTTCTGGACCTTTCCCCTTGGTGTGTCACGTTTTGGAGATAGTTTTGTTTTTGTGCCAGCTTTGCACTGAAGTCTCTCAATTCGTTTCTTATATTTTTCTACTTTTTGTTCATCATAGATATGGTATTCTCCATTTTTGCCAATTTTCTTTTCATTTCTTCTCTGTTCTTTTGTGCTCGACATTTTCCTTTTATTTTTCTGTTGTCAGAATTGATTGTTGTATTGTTATTCTTTCACTTTCACCTGGCCGGACTACATTATCTTGAATATTGTCACTAACTGTGTTATGAAGAGAGAGTGTCCGATGATATTTGAAGAATTTCTGCATTCTTTTTTAGTTGGCGGTGTCGTCTTGTTTTATCCTTCCAGTATTTTCTCACACTCCTCTTCTCTCTTTCAGTCATCTGTTGTACGTCTTTTATTTTCCCTTCATTCTTCCCCTTGAAGTATCTCTCTCTCTCTCTTTCCTTTTAGCTTCTTCATATAATGTGTGGTCTTCCTTAATCTTTTGTCGAAGTTGTTTCACATTATCCCTTTTCCTTTTCGTTATGACATCATCTGACACTTCTTTTCTTTTCCCCATGTTACACCTGTACATATACATCCATGCTAGTTTTAAAATAAGGCTATCCACATTATAACAACACCTGGTTTTATGCAGTTAGGCTTAATAGGAGACAGCTTACAAACTAATTTACATACTAAAAAATGAACACAAACATCCATAGCCAAACCGAGATTTGAACTTGGGACATCATGCACCATAAGCCAGCGTGCTATAGACTATTCTGCCCTTAATTAAATTTATTAGTATTTTGAAGATAAAGACTTGTGTTGAATAACCAAACTTATTACAAATATTTTGACATAAGTGTTTAAAACTAATAAAATAAACACCATGTACAGGTTAAATAAGTCAGTCACCCCTGTGGTAAGTAAGTCACCTCAACCACAGATGTGACAAATGTTAGGTTTTTGTTCATAGATTCCATAATTTTGAGGTAAGGAAATATGTGTATGGTGGTACAATAAGCAGCTAATTTACGTAATTACCACTATAAAGTTCAGTGAATGTGACATAATATTTTACCTTAACTAACCTGACACGGAGGTGACAAAAGTTTACAACAATTTTCCCTTTCTTACATTACAATTAATTACATCACACATACACAACACTTAAACTCTTTCCAATGATACTTACATACAATGGCAAGTGCTGGCATCTTTTTACAACAGATAAATATGTGCTACTGCACTCTATTGAGTTTCCAGCAAACTAAACATAGAGCCATATTATTATGACCATTTTCTCAGGACATATAGTATATACGTTACAAATTAATCAATTTCATAATAAAAATGCTTAGAATAGTGAATATGTAAGTAATAACTTATTGAGTACGTATGTTCACATTTAAAATTCAAGCAAAAGTAGGCATTTGTTGCAATTAAGATGAAAATAAACATAGTCTCTTACTTCGGACAGACCACGGAGGTGACATATTGACAACTTTTGCCAGTTATGAATTAAAAAGATTGTTACTTTCCTACAAACTAAATACAAAATATTATTTAATTAATTTTCCACATATATGATAAGTAATCCAATTGTCACAAAAATAAAATAGTATTTCATATAATACATATGAACCATACATTGTACATTTTCATGAGAATGACCCATTTGCATAATCCTAATGCTAACAGCTAGATCCGTAGCATATTACTGTGTGTGTAGTAAATCAGTTGTCAAGTAAATAGAATGTGTAAATACCGGTATGCTGCAATCCAAACACACAATGAATAAATAACAGCCATATATTGTAGAAATATGATTTGTGTGATAACAGCCTTTTTTATTATTTAAAACTAGAGAGATTTATTATGCATGTTCACTTATTTCAGTTTGATATTTCCAGTGAATTTTTTGGCGTATCTTCACTTTGATCTTCTTCCCAACTGCAGCGTGCAACTACAGAAGCTGAATGTAGTACGAGAAGAATGCTGTGATACTCGCAAGAAGGACCTGCCAGAAACTTCTCCTGTGGATGGAGAACCGACCTCTCAGGACGCATCTGAGAGGAACACGAGGACCCACCACAAGAAGGTGTTTCGTTGTCGAGAGTGCATTGCAGTTTTTCCCTGCAAACAAGACTTGAGAATGCACATGCGCTCTCACTCTTGGCCGGAGTTGTTCTCGTGTCCTCACTGTGATGAACAGTTTCATTGGGAGTCGTCCTTGAGGAGACATCAGAAAGTCCACGCAGTAGACCTACCACATTATTCACCAAGCTGCAAACAAAACAAGACATTGGGAGGTAGTAAGTTGTCTGTCCATCTTGGCAGGGAAACAATTTATTCTTTACCAAGTCCCAGAACTGATGGTACTGTAGAAAGTAGAAACATTTCTGGTAGTCGTGAAAGGAAAAACTATTCTTGTTTGCCTAGTCACAGGGTGAATGTTACAGTGACAGATAATATTTCTTCCAATTTTAAGGGAAAAAAATATTCTTGCATAGTCTGCAATGAAAGATTTGATAGAAAATACAACTTAAAATTGCACATGTATGTTCACACTAAGGAGAAACCACACGTTTGTAAAATTTGCAGCGCCAAATTTAGTATAAAGGAGAGTTTAAATAGGCACTCAAGGACACACTCTGGTGAACGGCCTTTCTCGTGCATGTCGTGCGGCATGACGTTCAGCCAACGGGCCCACCTGAAGACGCACTTAGACACGCACACCGGGATGAAGTACGCCTGCTCCGAGTGCAAACAGGTCTTCTCTCAGAAGGTGTACCTGATGCGGCATGTGCGCATCCATTCTGGTGAGCGCCCATACTCGTGCCCTCACTGTCCCGCCACGTTTGTTAACACGAGCTCAGCGTCTCGGCACAGGCGTCTCCACACAGGCAGGAAGCCATACTCATGCGCTGACTGTGGGACCAGGTTCATCTTGAAGGAATCTTTGATGTTTCACGTGGAAAGGCAGCAGTGCAAGAAAGAGTAGTTTTCTAATAAAACCTGCTGTGTTTCCATTTTGAATGAGTATACATACATACGTGATTCATAATTAATTGAGCACTTTGGAGGAATGTCTATGTCTAGGGATAAGTGTTTACTTTAGTAAACACTTTGCTGGGTCGTCTTATGTGAAGTGAGCTTTGAACAAAGTAAAGTTCTGTTGTTATAGCATTATATTACTAGTATGATGATGTAAGTAGGGATAGACTGGTAGATTGTTTTTTTTGCTTAACATCTTGTTGGCAGCAAGGAACTGTTTGTTTGGACAAAAAATGAGGGGAACATCCCAGCATTCACTTTGAGTGATTTCAGAAAACTACAGAAATCCAAAATCAGTATAGCTGGACGATCAAACCTATAACCTTCTGACTGTATGCCCAGAGTTTTACTCTGAGCTACCTGGACCATTGAGATTGATAGAGATAATGAGATAGGGATGTATTAGTGAGCTTGGACAGGATGAGAAATAGCGTGTTGATGAGACACACTTTCAAAACAGAACAAAGATTGTGTATTTTAACGTAACTCAGGCTGTCTCAGCATGTCATCTGTTAAATGGAAAGCTAATTGTACCTGTGTGGGGCGTTCAATGCTTTTTACTTCAGTGATGTCGTGAAAATTAACTATTCAGCTAATAGTATTGATGACTCTGCTTAGGTGAAATAAAAATCAGTGCAGCAGAATCTTACAATTCTGAAACTTGGCAATCTGAAATCAAGATTAGCTGGAGAAATAAGTCAGGGAAAAAAATATATGCAGTAGAAATTTTATTTTCCTTTCCACTTAGTTACATTTTCATATTAATTACATCAATTTATTTAGGTCAAATATGAGTGCTTTGGATTCCAGTCCATAGTCATTTTATTCAGTACATAGGCACATAGAAGTTAACAGCTTTATATGCAGACAAACTGAGAAGGTAGAGACATGCATGCACACACATACACACACAACACACACACTATGGCAAGGTAGCATTGCCAACTGTGCAAACATTGATTTAGTCCCTACATTTGTATGTTCAAAATGTGTGGGTTATATTACTTTTACATATTTAAACTGCTATTTATTGTAGCGTTCCTTAAATTAAACTTGGTAAGTCCATGTAGGCTAACATGCTTTTTTTAATTAATATCTTTTCGACTTGTGAAACTGTTCAGTCTGAAAATTAGGTATGCCGTTACCATTGGTTAAGGTTTAGTTTAACATATGGAGGAAAATGGTGTCAGATAATGAACTAGTGCATAAGAAATTGTTTGAAATTGCAGTGTTTTGAAATATCTGCAAAACATTTAAAAGCTGCCTGAAAAAAGCAGATGTCAACAACACACTAAACTACTGTATGTAATTTTATTGATTTTTTAAATAGAAGTAAAAGTTTGGGCAAGTTGAAAGTGTTATGGGCAGGCTTGAAGAAATTTGAACCTGCCCTTTAGACGGTTGCGAAAAAATTCCTTAATATTGACTTGTGGTTCTGTCCTGAGTCTACAGTATGTGAAATATGTTCAGACAGGCAGTACCAGAGATTTACAAGTACATAATAGAGTAATCACAAGCAGTTATCCAACTTGTTAACCAAATTTGATACAAATTGAATTGTGAGAAGATACCTGCATTGTGAAAGACATGCCTCTGTTACTCTCCTGAACATAGGTATGTTCAGTATAATATGCTTGAAAATATACTTTTATGAAAATAGGAAAGATTATAGGGAGAAAAACTAAAATGATTATTTATTGGGCTATTACAACAGGGTTTTACTTTACTGCACATTACTATAATGCTTAATATTGACAGCTGTTGAAAATGTTAGGTATGTTTTTATTTACATTAGTACAAATGTTCAAAAGCAAAATGTGTGTACATGTACGCTGCCACACAGTGCCTGTTGAAAGGCAGCGTGGATGTTGGCAGCAATGTGATGCGACTATTGAGGATGAGAGACGGCTGGTGTTGGTGGTAGAAAGCGCACTTAAGGAGACGGTCTACACGCCCTGTTTCATCAGTGTAGCAGTTCATAGACTAGGGGCTGAGTATCTGTGAGTTCTCGTCGAGTACTGCTCCCAGTGAAAGTCTCTGTGTTAGACTCAGTATTACTGGTGTATCAGATACAGCACCGGTCGAGAAAGTCATTACTAACCACAGCAACTTTGCCGTTGACAGACAGCCATTTTTAAGCGAATGTGACAATCTTCATCTGACCCACGTTGAGCAAGGTTAATGGCGACCCACTGACCTCTTATAGTGGGTCAGTTCCAGTTTCAACCAACGTTATTTCAGGTGAATGCTATGATGCTTCCTCTCATTACTGTCTCTTCCAATTTCCTGTCCCTCAGGACTGTGGACTCCAACTCGTGTACATTTATTATGTAACCACTTTGCTGTTTAGCTTCGATGTAACATTTTAATGTGTGGTTCAGTTGAAAGATAGACACTCTTGCCTTAACTGTGCCAACCAAAACTTACACAAATAAATAGTTGTTGCCTTGCTGTTTATAAGATGTTAATCTTCAATACCGGTGTTATATGCACAGCTTGGGCATTAAGTTCACTATTCATCCAACATCTGAATAGAAGGGTTACTAGGAGAAATTTTTCGTAGAGGTTAATTCCAAATGTGCTTGTACTAAACAACAGTAGGCATTGATCTAAGAGCCTTTAACTGTGTTTCATGAAATTAAAAACAGCTAGCATTAACTAGCACATCTCAGTAATGATGATACTGTTTCACCAGTTGAAAATATACAGTTTACTTGGTTTTCTGCAATGGATGTTTTCAGAATTA
This sequence comes from Medauroidea extradentata, assembly GCA_003012365.1. Taxonomy (NCBI): domain Eukaryota; kingdom Metazoa; phylum Arthropoda; class Insecta; order Phasmatodea; family Phasmatidae; genus Medauroidea; species Medauroidea extradentata. The sequence goes on from PNEQ01051989.1 coordinate 45,179, forward strand.
GGTTTAGTTTTTTGATTTTCCATGCAGAATCATAGACTTGGTCCTTCAAGGTAACACTTGTCTTTATTATCTGACACAGTAAGGGAAGGCGGCTCAGTTGAGGGGATGAGGACAAGTGGAAAGTGAGCAAGAATGTGCCTTAGTGACAACGCATTCTCTGATCTTCAACATATCCGCAGTCAGGCAGAGCAGTTACTGATGTACACTGATGCAAGGCCTTTCAGCAGGATTGCTGGAGAAATGGAACAAACATACCTATTAGCAGTTTGTGAAGGAGGGTCACATGTTGTCATACTACGTCTGTTGTAAGGCTGTGTCTCATGATACAAGGGCTGCTCAGTGTTTCAACTAGACATGTGAATCTCTGTACAGGCAGTTGAAGGGTTGACCTTCAATAACCTCTCGTATGTTAAGCAAATTTAGTTGGTTTTAAATACTCTAAACACACAGTCATCATCAGAGAAAAATAAAGAGATGGAAGGAATAATTCATTTTCAATGAGAAAATATGTAAAGAAGAAATCATCCTCTTAAAATGAAACATGCAGTTTAAGTTTACCTGTCGTGATTTTTGCATGTAGCTTTTATTGTTTCCAAGACAATTTTTTAATATTTACCAGAACAAATTTTAAAAAATACCCTACATCGAACCTTCCGTGAAATCTGTCAGCTCTTTGCTGAACACTCTGTAACTTCATTTATGTCGGCAGCCATGTGAGGTTCCAGGAAATCTTTCAACGAACAACTTCCATCATGTAACCCTGCTTTAAGAAGTTAGTTTGTATTATTCTGCCGTGCACTGGGGATGTAATAGCTTTGTTAATTCGACATTATGTAATTGAATTTGTGCATTTGATGTAATACTTTACCTTTTATACGCCATTCACTGTAAGATGAGCATTTTAAGACCCTCTGGATTGAATTTAACCAATAATAAACAAGTTTTATAGCAGCATAATATATCAATGTTTTGGAAGCAATAAAATAAAGGAGCTCGGTTTATTAGTGACGTGGCAGTGTCTATACGAGTGTCAGGGAAGGTGTCAATCAAGCGAAGAAAAAAATTAATTAGACACTTTTGAAATAACTTTACCTTGAACAGACTAATATCAAGTGCCTTCCAGAATTTTCGCTTGTTCAAATTAAAGTTTACCATGGCAAAAAAATGGTCTAACTTCACGATGTGTGCATACATAGTTGCAATGAAAAAATATTGTCTAGTTTTCAGAAATGATTCCGTAGAATTAGGAAAGAAATTAATGTACTGGTGGCTCACACAGTTTTGGTATATGTTACATTAAATTAAAATTAATGGGAGTCATGCTGTAAAAATATAGTGTTGTACAGTAAAATTCTGTAATGAAGTTCCTATACAATAGGTTGTGCCGCATAAAGAATTTAAAATTGTTCAGTTCCACGATTTCCCCATACGACATGTTTTAAACTCCTGCTGAAAATGTAATTTTTTTTTTCGTTAGTTGTGTCATAATATTAATTTGGAGTGCTCTATTTAGTGTAGTCGCCATTATCGGAGAGTGAGTGAGGTATGGAAGGAGTTGCGTTGGAACATGTGGGTGCACACACGGTTAAGTGTGTAGCCAGGAACATGAGACTCAACAAGACCCTATGGTGGTACTGTTTCTCTCATGTACACTCCACACTGCGATGTACAAAATACGGTGGCACTCACTCGTACCAAGCCATAATTCTTACCAAGCTTTAACTGACCACGGCATCACGTGCGGTAGAGAGGGAGCTCTTGTCTCAGGGTATTACATGGGCTCGAAGGTGTGCAAGAGCAGCACGAAAATTATTAAAAAGTCAATCTTAGGCAAAAGAGACTTTTACTACCACGCAAATTCATACATACCACAACACAAAAAAAACACAAGAAAGGCTCCACCGGTGGGCTACTCACATTACAAAATAAACTAAACTGCCAAAAGAAAAAGAAAGTTCCTTCGGGGCCGCGTACATCACGCCCTACCGGAATGCCTCAGCAAAACTCGCGCTCTAAAGAAACTATCGCCGTAACATAATAAATAATGAAAGACAGCAAATGCTACAAGGCCGAATTATAACTTAAGTTCGCCATCGCACGGGCCACGGGGGCGAAACCCCTCTCTTACGAGCGCGGTTACGGCACATCTTCATCACACGAGCGGTTAAGCAGAACTGGGGGGAGTCCAGGGCACACATGGCCGGTCAAGGGTGCTATAGCCTCCAACCCAGCGCACCAATCCTTCTGGAACTCTTTTTAATTATAACTAATGACACGGGTTACGTAGAACCCTCAATTTAAATCCTATGACTCTTGGCGCTTAATACTTGATACATAAATTCTCACTTTACGTGAATTTTTTACAGGTTAGTCAAAAATTGAAGAAATAATAAAAGGCGCCGTTGGCGGAGTAATACATTTGCGGCCGTCGCCGGAAACCTCGTGGCGTACAGGCGCCAGCCTGTCGCATGCCTGCTGCAATTCACAAACCCAAACTGACATAAAAAGTGAGAATATTAATTACGCCTTTTGGATCATGTATTACAACAAAAAGTTACTTAGATAAAGTTCTTGAAATTTAAAGCTGAACAAAATGAGACTAGTCAGGAGTCTCTACAACAAAATTGACTTGATTGAAATATTTAAAATTGTCAATTATTGAGTTTTAGCTAACACTAGCCCTAGGTAGCCCACCACAATAAATACAATTAATTAGTTACAAAAGTTTTGCATTAAAATATGGCTTCCTTCTTCAGGTGGCATTCAGTAGCCTCGTAGGACTAAAGTTCATCCACAGATCTTGATGTTAGCAAAAATTATTACAATTAACTAACAAATTAAATTCATTCAAAGTCAAATGATGGGACTTCGGCGAACAAACGATGCACTTGTACTCTGCAAGCGGGGCAGGCTCACCACTCTGACCGAGCAACTTATGAAATGTGGGGCTTCACTTCACAATTGCACATGATTTTATAGGGTCAAAAAAATACATAAGTGGTAGCTGCCTTAGTGAGTTGGGGACTCTTAGGCGTGGGCTGGCATTATGGTCGGTGTTAGACTAACTCTGGGGTCACATAGACAACACTTAAGATGGAAAAGAAAAGGAAATCACATGGCTGGTGAGGCCAGTTACTCTACATCGTGGTACGTTTGTGCAGCGTGCCCGCCTCTCTCTCTTGGCAAGCTGTGGACTGAAGCTTTAACACACTGAAAATATGGACACTTAGAGGATTGAGTTTATTAAGTGTATGTTCCGTGCCCCAACAGACGTGGTTAAATATCGAAGTACGAGAGTAAGAACTGAAACACTTAAATTATTCATATAAGCTATCACTTGACGAGAGCAAGTCCCTTCAAATTGGAATAATTATCACACACAGATACCAGTCCATGATAAGGACGTAGTTCTTATTATTGCTGACGATCAGCGCCACACACAGTTCCAGCGGTGAACATTAAACAACATAAATTATGTCCACAAATCGTGTGAGGCCACTGCGTGTTGAATAAAACCTTTTTGCTTTACAAGCGACAAGCAGAAGTGTGATGTTAAACACAATAATCACTTAAATCCGTAGTGTGCATGTGTCCTCTCTCTCTGCGTCTCCCACAGACTGACTGCCAAGAGTAGAGAAGACGGGGGAAGAATCAAAGCGTGACGTTACTTTCCCAACCCTCGCACTGGCAGCGTGATGCACAACTAGATATTACGTTAACAATTCCCACCAGACCGTAAAAGCAATCAAACTTGACCAGCATGTCATTGCTTTGGCTTCGTACATGCAGTTATCTTATTGCCAACAGCTTTTATTAACATCCCCTCACAAAACTACACATAATTACGTCACTTTACCACACACTAAAACCAATATAACAATACCATCATTATTAACATTAGGCACTAAAAGTCTTGCTGCAACCCTGGAAATAAGGACCATTCTTATCTTTTCTGTTGGGAATGCGAAGAATGTGATGTCACGTTTGGTGTGCATTGATGTTTTCAAATACACAGGCCCATGAGCAGACGTAACTGGAAGGGGGGTGGGGGCGAAGACGAAGATGCCGAGACTGGGCGTGATTGTACCTGGTTCGTGGCCTTGTATGGAGACTACAGTGAAACCCTTTTAATACCTGTTTCAATGGTCCATAAAATTTAGGCTTCTTAAGAAGTTTAACATTGTAAAGTGGTCAAACTGAAAAATTAAATAAAAATTAATTTTAATCAACTAAAGTGTCATTACTATTTTTCAAATGATAGCATACAAAACCTACTGATATTACAGTGTATACAGTATGTTGTGACGCGTCCTTTCGTCTGCTGCGTGTTGCTGTGGTCTATTGTTATTGTTGTCACTTGGCGTTGAGGTTATGTGGCTTGACGTGCTCCGGATAGCCCAGTTTAGTCATTTAAATGGAGACGGAAACTATTATTATGGTATTGCAAATTAGACTCACGTAATAAGGCAACTGTTTGTTTATTTTTTGATTTTATCTTTTACATTTTTTTGCTT
>PNEQ01051990.1:0-42132 GCA_003012365.1 Medauroidea extradentata
CATAACAAATAGCACAAAGTTAAAAATATTATATTTGCGTTTCAATGAGTTACCGATACTTTTAAAAACTTAGTATAAACATCATATGAAATAGCTTTGATGTATTTATTATTTGTTATTAATTGTTGAAAATGTGTCTTTAAGTAAATAAAAAATATATATTTCCAGTTGTATGTAGGTCTAAGCCTATTTTGTGGGAGAATCAACAATATTAAAAGACTTTTAAAAAAACAGTAGATTTCAAAAACTATCTGTAGTGAAATTAAGGATGTTGTATTAATTTTCTATTCAATATTTTATTTTGTAAATCTATTTATATAATGTATACTTCTGTATACAACCCTAAAATCAGTTATTGAAAGTTGAATACGTTATAATAAATACAAAGTGTAGAGTTAAAATTAATGTCTTAAATACTATGAGGACAAACCAAGCATAAATCGTAGTCAGGTCGTTGTGGTAGACGGCGCGGCGCCGCGCGCCAGAGATATTCTGTCTTCAACCTGCCGCCAAAAGAACAGCGATTCGCGAAACTCGCCAAGAGGGGGCATAACTATTAATTTTATACTATCCTTTTTGTTTCGTCCACTGACACCCCCCATCTATCTCGTAAAACCAAAAAGTTTCTCGCTTACTATATTTTACCCTGCATTTCCCGGTCAAAAATTTTCATGCCATCGTTAAACTTTTTTTTACATAGTAAATAACTGTCATAAAGAAAATTAATGAATATCGTCATTGGCAGGACAGTTCATTAATACTCTGTAATTTTTTCAAAGTCGATTGACGGAATAGTTTTCGATTGGTGATGAGTTAGGTTTCTGCGATTTTTCGGGCGCGCGAGCATGACTTGGCTTGCGGTAGCTGCGAAGGACCCAAAATGGCGGACGATTATACCTAGTCTTTATAGAGCCCTAATATGGTCGACCTTGAAGCGCGCATCAAGTCCTCCAGCGCCACTACGAGCGAAGCGCTGAACTAGCGTGCAATATTCCCGCGGTGACCATATAATTTTATTGGTGGAAAGTTTGTTGCGATGTTCATTGCATGTTTCTGTCTGTGCTTCACATACATCGGGCTAGTACATTTTGAAGTACGGTAGTCGGGAAATGGCGTTTTTAGCTTAGAAACAGCGTTTTTAATGACAGCGACAGTTCGTCCTTATTTGAAGATTGTTTTATTTTCGTATGTCACAATGGGTAGATGTGGAATACTTTGGTAAAAATCACATTTCCTTCATATTATAACTAGAGACGCTGGTAAATCGCGGGAAATGTTGATTGTTTGCTAGGCTCCAACATACTATGTATAACACTGAAGGTTTTGCACTTATGTTGGCTATCGTTAGAGACATGCAAAATTCGCGTTATCATTTGGTAGCAGACTAAACTTTACTTTCCTACACATAACAGAGCATAATCTGCGATTCAATTGGCCACGAACTTTTATGTCTTGTCATTTACGTGTGCTACGTGTGTACAGAGAGTGGCCTCTCTACCGTGTAAGCATTCTCCGCCGCTAGTCACGACTATATCGGCCAGCGGGAGCCTATAATCACTTGATGTCTAGTCAGCTGTCAGAAAATGACGCGAATTTTGCATGTCTCTAGCTATAGTTTATATGAAGCACTGTGTCCCTCTTCAACAGACCCAAGTATAACTGTACAGTTTTAACACAGAACGTGTATGATTTGCCAGAAAACTGTTCATACGTGTCACGATTGAGATGCTACAATTTATTGGAGACTATGTTCAATATTTTCTCTATGTTCCAGCGTCTCTAGTTAAAACGCATTTGAAGCGCGTGGCAGGCGGTTAGAGGAAATGTTGCGAATTTAAATGTTAGCAATATTATGCAAATCACGCTTGCAGTCGACTGTTTAATGCTGCTCGATTTTGGTAAGTGTCTGGCTGGGCGTATTTAACGTGTTCGTCGCTTGGAAGTGCGGAAGCGCTAGGCGTGACAAAGACAGTCGCGTCACGTCTTACTTGAGCCGCTAGACGCGAGTCACTGAACTGACGTGTAGTCATAGTGTCGCTCTATGAGACATTAGCGGTGACGTAACATTGTATATTTAAAGTAACATTGTACCTGAGAAGCACCACAAGAGCACCCATTTTTGCCACCCACCCCCTCAAAAAACTTTCAATATTATTAGAAATCTTAAAATGGGGGTATACACATGTGTAACGTTCCTTGATTGCTTTCCCAAAGCAGACATCACATCGCGCGCGCGTTGAGCAGTTATAAAAAAAACACGTTTATCTGGTTCAAGTTCTGCACATCGTTTGGCAACCTGGACAGGCGCCATTGTAATTATGATTATTTTTTGTATTTCTTGTCGGAGGATTTCAGTGCTACGAGTAAGGTAACGTTACGGGAGGCCCGAAATATTTAATTCTAACATAATTTTGCCTTAGGTGTACGGAGATCAGACTTAACTGCTACAGCGAGGTAATGCTCCAGTGTTCAACAAACCACATGCTAAACGCAAGGGGGTGCATTTAGGCTAAGTGGCTCAGTAACGTATTTATTATTTGCAAATTAGTATTACTATCTGTCAAGAAAAATGTCAAAATAACAGCTTTCAATATTTTCCCGAGTAGAGTGTAATTGTTTTCTTACAACATGCTGTAGATGAGGAAAATTATGGTTATAGGCGGTTCGGAATAAAGTGAGCACTCAAAAAACTCTGCTAAAGTACTATTTTCTGCTAATTAGTATCTTTCTGCGCGTAATGACTAGCTACGCAAACTGTCTAACCTCTCGGAACCGTCACTTAATATTTGCGTGTGTAAAATAAATTGTGCAGTTAGTAAGAATTTATGCAGTTTGATAAATTAAAGTTTATTACTTATATAAAATACAATTATATCGATTTGATTTGATTTTTTAGGCGTGGTTGTATTTAAATAGGAAAATATATTAAACTATATTGCGTTATTTCGTTGCCAACCATACCATCAGTAAGGCAACTAGACCTAGCGTTGAATTATATGAAGTAACGGCTAGTGATATTTTTCAAAGGTTTAATTTGTAGTAATCACTTTATCCTGAACGACCTATAATATATATATATATATATATACACACACACACACACACACACACACATATATATATATATATATATATATATATATATATATATATATATATATATATATATATATATATATATACACACACACACACATACACACACATTTCTAGGCCAGGAGCTGTCTCCATAATGTCTAACACACACGCCCTCATTTTATGACTGATTGCTGCTAGTGTCGTGGACTAGCAAGTTTTATCGGATAGGTAGTTATAGTAATAAAATTATAGGTTCCTTGCCAAAACAGTTTTTTTAGCTGCAACACCTGAAAAAAAAACGGTAACGTATACCTTAAAAGACCAAAGCTATAAATAATGATCAGTGATACAGTGCAAAGATATTGGTAAATTTACTTGATCGCTGTAATTTTCGCGAACCTTGTATGGCGATCTTACACTCCCTTACATATATTGTAAAATTACCGTTCTAAAATTTGCGTAAGTTGACAGGACAGCGAAATATCCTTTGCTCGTATGGTATAATACCGTGCGCACAACCTGTCTGAACACGTAATGAAAGTTTTACTTAACTGCTATTACATTCACAGAAAAAAACTCCTTAGTTAATACTAGCTCAGTAATCCATCCGATATATCCTCTAGATTCTGCATACCTATGAAATGTCTGCATTCAACATCTGAATAGGATATGACAGTTTCCAACATTTACTTCTAACAGCAGATCATTCTGTACACACGAAGTATTCATAAACGGGATATTAGTAACAATAAATGATACCGTAGTACGATGAATAAAAAAAAAAAATAGTAAATTTTCAGTCTAATGCCTCACATTAAAATAAACTAGTACTGAGCTATGGATTATGAGGAAGTACCTTCATTTCGTTACATAATGCATGTCACTAGTAAACAAACAAGTAACGCTTGAAAAAGAAAACTGCGAACATATTCAATACATATTTTTTCGCCCCGTTTTACTTCCAGTAATAAAGAAATACTAATTAATTTTGATCGCTTTCTGGCGATTCAATTTCACACATAACCACGTAAATGTTTCAAAATATCAACCTCTTCTTCGTTTTTTTCTCCGATGGGTGTTAATGGAGTGCAGTGCGGATTCTTCGAGATATTCCACCTCAGCGACTGGATTGGGATCCTCGCTCTACTCCTTGGCCCGAGCAAGGTTAGGGATTTACATGTTATATTAAATCCGATGTAGCTAGTCACCTGTTGAACACGCGCGCACACCACCACCACTGACTTTTTTGTTGTCTCTGCGGCACACCTTGCCATAGGACTTTCTAGGTATTATTTCAATGCTGTGAAATCTATGAACCAATAGACATAAGTATATTTACTCTCAAAACATACGAAAACGTTTGTTCATAATTTTCCCCAAAAGCTTTTATGTCTGTAGCAATATGCGTGTCCTCAGTGTAGGGTATGGCTTTTGCCCGAAAACGATGTCTTGAACGGAGACTGAGCACCAAAGATTATCTTTTAAGGGCGCGGTCTACCACAATTTTCATCACCATTTTCTTTGTTTGTACCAGGTATTTTTTTTCTTATTTTAGATACAAAATGTGACTAAATTTGGCTCGTATGAAATTTTTTTATCTCTCATCGTTTTCGCGTAATGCCTTGTTAAAGTCATATTTTGCTTGTTTCCGTTTTAGGGACTACACTAAAACCAACAAATATACCAAAATAAAAAAAACACAGTGGATAAAGACATTTCAGGCTATAGTGCCATGCTCATAAAAATAAAGAATACAAATTATTTGTATTTAAAAAAAATTGCTGGAACTGAAAATAAAATTTAAAAAATACAATATATTTTTTTTTAAAATACAAATAATTTTTATTCTTTATTTTATGAGCATGATATTGTAGCCTGTAATGTCTTTATCCATTGTAATTTTTTTGAGTGTGGTATATCAGTTGGTTTTAGTGTAGTCCTTAAAACGGAAACGTGCAAAATATAACTTTAACAAGCCATTACGCGAAAACTATGAGAGATACAAAAATTTCATAAGAGCCACATTTAGTCACATTTTGTGTCTAAAATAATAAAAAAAATATCTGCTACAAATATAAAATAAAAAAATGGTGATGAAAATTGCGGTAGACCGCGCCCTTACATGTAAACTTCCTATCCTTGCTCACGCCAAGGTTTGGAGATAGGGCCGACAAGAGCAAACGAGTTGAACTTGGAGCAGCACCGGAATGATTTGTCGAGCAGTGGTATATCATGGTTGTGTTCCAAGGCATGCGATACTAACAGTGACTATACACGACACTAAGTTATCTGTGGACCCATTAGACTGGTAGAGGTACATATAGTCTCGACCCTGTAGCGTACAAGAGCCAAGGGACGTATTCCCTAATAATATTCCTCCGTCCACACAACGCATGTTTATTGGATATGATAGGTAGGCACACTGAGTCTTTGTGCTCAGTCGTATAGTCGGTATAGTCGCGGCGCTTATATTATAAGCACGACACGGTACGCCACTGGTGCCGGGAGAAACGGGAGATCCTGAGTAAACCTATGACCAACGGCATTGTCCGTCACGTTTTCCGCGTGCGTAAATTCGTTTCTCCCCCCCTCCCCTCCCGGGGGAATCGATCGTCTTGGTGGGTGCTGAGCATCGTTGCTTCTGTTCCAGTCGCGGCCACTTTGAGGTGAATTCGCGATCTGGATTCGTTTGTCCACTCCCACTCAGAGTTTAGTACGAAATGAGAGAAGAGAGAGAGAGAGAGAGAGAGAGGACGAGGAACACTACGCACGTACCCTTTTATCTATACGTATACAATTATGTTTGCCTAAGGATGACGTCCAAAAGTATGGAAAATATGAGGAGCTCGAGTTGTTGTGCTCTGCTAGCATAACTAGATAATTTTGCTGTCTATTGGTAGAAGTTGGAGATGAACGAAGTAGGCCTAGTTGTTGAGTCCATAATAAAATATCCAGAATGTATGCCGATCACATTCTCTGTTTTTCCAAGTTCATTGCACAATTTAAAGATAGCCTACAAGTTCTGTCGAAGATGAGCCACTGCCAGAGCACTCGTCAACATATTTTTTGACTAGTTTTCAAATAGTCTGAAGTAATGTAGAAGGCACATAAAGAGATATCCATTCATACCAGAGATTCTGCAGTCTTTAGTGTGAGAATGATTGATCGGATAGAGTGACGAATCTTCAGTCTTTCCAGGCTTATTTTTTCAATGGCATAGCGATATTATTATTTTGGGGAAGTTAATCGTCAGAACACCCAAACTGCTTAAAAACTATCCGTTGGTGAATGGATCCGTATACACAGTGGTGTAGAATTTGACGAATTGGATTGTTGGCTATTTTTTTTATATTTTTTTTTACAATTTGTTATTGGGCGTGTCAAGTTTCTTACATACTGTCGGCGAACAGAAACAAGTGGAATAGTATCAAACTAATTTAAAATAAAAATAAGAAGAAACCAGAAACGTAACTTTAACGTCGCCGTTCTAGAGTATTTTCAACCCTACGCCGGGTTATGGGGTTGCGGAATAGCAAAGAGCAGCGGCCTCCCATCAACGCTATCCGGTTTTTATGCCGCCGGGTAAAACGTGGCGGACGTTCCCGCCGGTCTGGTGGCTTTCTAGAGGCACTCCCGTTAATCGTCGTCTCTGCATTCCGTAGCTACTCTGTTTTATAGGATTTCATGTGACCCATCTGGGACAACGACCACTGACGGCCATACGCATTAAGTTTTTGTTACACTGTGGTTGTTATCTCGCATTAGGGGTAGCTCCAGTTGCATAATTTACTGTCACTGCTCACTGGTACACTGAGAGAAAAGTTTTGTTGAATTAAGGAGTGTTTAACGCAACAAAATTTGTTTGTAAATTATAGTGTCAAATAATTTTTGTTGCTGAAACCAGGTAACTTTTTACATATGTTATTGGCCAAAAGTGTAGGCCTAATATTTGGTTAGAAAAACTAAATATTAAATTTGGCTGTCCATAGTATTCTGTTTTGAATTAAAAAATATATATATAAGAATGGTACTGTCGAGGTTCGAACTTTGGCCTTTCATGTTTGACGTTTATAGATTAGTATTACAAAGCTGAGTTGTATTGTGGAATGCATCTTAATGAGCATATGTGTTATTTTAATGCATGTAATTTATGCATATCACCACCTTATTTGTGAAACCTCGTTAACTCAATTTTGTATGAATGCAGAAAGAACAAGTGAAACATCAGTTTTTTTTCCTGTGGTGGAATACAACATTATTTTCCGTAGCATTATAATAAAATAATTCTTTTTTTCTTTTTAACCAAATTTTGGACATATCATGTAGTTAAGATAATTCAAAGAGACAGATAGGCAAAGAAAAAAAATGGAGTTACGAGGTTTTACAATTAGGGTTACGATATATGTGTATGTGTATGTACTGTACGTATATTCAATTTCTACTTAGTCTTTCTTGGTATCGAGGTTGTTTTTGCACGAATGAAGGCTGTCCAATCCGCCGGGCGGTGTGACGATATTTAGCCAACACGTGTTCGTTCGAAAACTACTCATCGTATGTACGTGAGTTGTGTCTTCTTAGGAGTAGCATTTAAAGAACGTTAGACGTGTATTTACTCATTCCATATCATCCTCGAATCTTTAAAACTTATTTTCTCACGTCCGAAAATGGCGGGCATGTGTATTTTTGCTGTCCTTTTTAGGCACGCTAATCTGGGATCCCAATTTAAAAAAAAACCATGTACGAGTACAACACACTTATATCTCAAATATGTCATAAAATAATGTCACCATCGAATGTCTCGTATAGGATATTTATCGGCCAGTTCATAACAGACTTGCGCCTAACGGCTAGGGTGAGGCGAGGCTGTTTGTTCACTTTAAACTGAGCACTCAGCAGAAATTGTAATTAATTAAAAATATGTTTTATTGGGCCCATAGATGTTAACTTTTGAGAGCGTTGATACGTTTGCACTGGTTTTTAGTTACATGGAAGTTTTCACATTAAAAATGTAAAGATGGCTGCAAAACCGCCAAAAGGAAACTTCATGCAGTGCTCATTTTATCGTGAACGGCCTATACGTGTACTGTGTCGCCCTTACCACTTCTTGGACTCGAACACGAAAATACGCCCACCCAGCCGGACACCTTAAATTTACTTACATATATTTATGTTATGCTAATTTTCACATAAATGTCCAAATAACTCGACGTGTGTTTACAAATCTTTGCGTATACAAACATGAGTAACAAAATGGTGTATTGCCAAACATGTTTTTACATTTCCGATAGGCAAATATATTACCAGGTGTAAGTATTTTGTCAACTGAACTACTATTTTGAATCAACAAAATCATTTGTGTAGTGTCTAGCATTTTGTTCGGACATTATTATAAACTAGTGGACTTGCATAAATGATCGAAGCGAATTCCGGGAGTAGTTATTGGTCTTCTGAAAGAATTACTAATCTCCTTCCAATGTTTTTACGCTCTTCCGGGGTAATATAAAACACACTATAAGTAACAGTCTGTTAAGGACGTTGAACCCATTCATAATTTTATATTTGTGCCAAACACTGGTCAACTTTTACACATCAGATGTCACGTCATTTCCCCAAATAAAAAAAAAAATTAGGTCCCATAGTTTTAGCATAATCACCTATCAAAGTCGCAAAATGGCAGTAGCGGTGTAGCCAAAATAATAAAAAGTAATTATTTTGCAGAAACAAGATAATTCATATTAACTCTTAATGATGTGAGCTACTTCAAGACACTTTTGCAAACACAAAGCGATACATTTATTTTATTTTTAAAAAAATTGATGAAAATGATTAAATTTTTGCATAACTTTGACTTTTGGCTACTACTGAAATGTTTAAAACTAACTTTTGTCAATCATGTCATAAAATACATTGATACACTGACTATCAGTTACTGTAATTTTGAATTTATTAGTTAATTACTTTTTTTGATTTTGGCTACACCGCAAAGGCCATTTTGTGACTTTAATGAGTGATTATGCAAAAACTATGGGGCCTAATTTTTTTTTATTTTGGGAAATGACGTGTTAATTGATGTGCAAAAGTTGAACAGTGTTTAGCACAAATATTAAATAATTAAATTCTACGGGTCCACCGCCCTTAACAATAACTATATTGTTTTTAAAATTTTAGAACAGCACAGGACAAATTTTAAGAAGACAGAAATCTCAATTTGAATTAAAGGTTTACACGTGCTACAATTTTTTTCAAATAAAAACTGGAGTTTTTTAATTCAGCCATTATTGAGCTTTGGATGATTACAAAATAAAAGTTTTCCATTTTTAATAGATTTTGTTGTTTAACCCCTTATTTTTCTTAAAAGAGTTTTTAGTTTTCTATTCGAAAACAAAGTATTCTTCTGACTAGTAATGCTTAAGCAGACATTCACCAATAAAATGTCTACTCGAAAAAAAAAAAAAGTTACATAAAATTGTGATGAGTAGTTTAGATTTTATCTTCGCAGTTTAGTATTCCGGTCATTCGCTCGACATCTTACCTTTACATTCCCCTTAAATTTATCGCAACTTAACCGCTACTAAGACATATCGCACAGTAATATAGTCGCAAGTTTCACCAACCGCCACTGACGTGAAAATATTTTTTTTGTCGCCGGAACAAAGGTATTTCCGGCGCGCAGAACTTGCGTGCGGCGACACGCGTCAGCTGTGGCGGAAGAGATACGTGTGTTGCCTCTGTCACAAGTTTGTGTCTGCCAACATGGCGTGCTACTTTGTCCTGTATTCATGGAGCGGTTGTATTATGCTATAAAGTGAGCGCTTTTGTAGACATTCTTGTCTACAGTAATGATCATCTTAACTTTTCAGTTACAATCTATACACTACACTTTTGTTGTTCCTAAGGTTGCTTTATGTTTAATTCTATAACGAAACTGTAAATTGTCTGAAAAGGGGTAAAGTAACCGAATTAGGGTTTAAAAAGTTCTTACTTTGTCCCAAACCATCTATACCTTCTTGGGTTAGGTATGTTAACTCAGCCATGCGCCCAGGTTAGTAACATATTTATGTGTGTGTAGGCAAGCGAGCGCGGTCTACCACAATTTCCATCATTTTTATGTTTATTATTTGTACCAGATATATTTTTTCTTTTTTTAGACACAAAATTTGACAAAATTTGGCTCTTATTACATTTTTTTATCTCTCATAGTTTTCGCGTAATGGCTTGTTAAAGTCAAAGTTTGCATGTTTCCGTTTTAAGGACTACACTAAAACCAACTGACATACCAAGTTGAAAATAAATTCATACTGGATAAAGACATCGCAGACTACAATGTCACGTACATAAAAACAAAGCATAATTTTTTTTGTATTTAAATAAAAATTCAGAAATTTAAATAAAATATTTGAAAAATTCAATTATTTCTTTAAAAAATACAAAAATATTTTATTTTATGGTTTAACATAGCTGAATTTGTAGCCTACAACGTCGTTATTCATTGTGAATTTTTTTCAATGTGGTAAGTGAGTTAGTTTTAGTGTCGTCCTTAAAATGGAAACATGCAATTTTTTGCTTTAACGAGCCATTACGCAAAAACTATGCGAGATAATAAATGTTTATAAGATAAAAATTTAGTCACATTTTGTCTAAAACAAGGAAAAAAACTGGTACAAATACAACAATAAAAACATGGTGACGAAAATTGCGGCAGGCCGCGCCCTTAGTCAGTTGGTAAGAATACATCGGCAAGAATCTTGCTCGCTAGTTCGGCACTTGGCTCGTTGTGGCAATGCGACATTTGATACGCGTTTGAAGGTCGCCCTTATAGCTCCGTCACTTTTCAGTCTTTAACGCGCATACAGGCGGCGTCATTAAGGGGGTGTGTTACATAATTCAACGCTAAAAGCATTAATCTATAACTGTAGGTTTCTTGAAGCCAATTTACGAAAATGAAACAATAGCAATCCTAGACAATAGTTTTAGCCAACGTTTTAAACAAAATTGTTTCCAGTGTTACGAACTTCTGAGGCACAATTTCTGACGCCGGAACCTCGTGCATTTATGTTGGGCGCAAGGGATCACGCGTAACGAATTAGTAATTCTGGATAAATATTTACTAATAAAGTTGGCAAATACCGTTATCTAGGATTGTCATTAAGTATTATATCCATATTGACTTCGAAAAAAGCGTAGAAATCAGTTGATGTTTTCAGAGTTTATTTATCTGCCACGCACTCTTAACACACGTATTAGAGTCGACTTATCGCCTTCCCCGTTTTCGTGCCTCAAACGAAAAAGAAGTTAAGGTCCAAACACTCTTACTTGGTCTAAAATTTGGCTACGGCCTCATCGCCTGAGAGTAATCAACTGCCGACTGTTTCGGTTTGAAACATGCCAGGGCCAGACCACAACGTGTAATGAGATGATATGAGTAGTTGGAACACACCACTGTTTGACCAGGAGGAGGCCGTACTCGAACGTATTATCGGTAATGGGTTTACCAAGCCTCACGTTATCGGACCATGGTCCCCCTCAGACTTGGGAGCTGGCGCCGCGGTAATAAGCGTAATTTGGACGCATTCCCCCCTAGTGACGACGTTCCGTTCTCTTCCTCGTGCACCCTTACCCTTCTGGTGGCCATGCCGTATGACACGCACGTCAGTTGGCGGTTGTATTCAATCTCGAGGTCAGCATCGGCAAGGTAAGGTAATTGGGCTTTGCGCCTCGTCGACATCGAGGTCATTAGAGACGGTAAGGTGAGGTGAGAGGATTTTACGGCCCTTCAACATCGAGGTCTTCAGAGCCGATGAGGGTGAAATGAATTAGAGAATGTGGCATACAGCTTGTTGCAATGTCAGGAGTCGGGAGAGGAGTCGGCCCTGATCTTTGTTATATGGAACCATCCCAGCATTCAGTGTTATGTACCCCTTCACCAGCGCTGAAGACCTAGATGACCATAATCTCTTCACTTCTTGACAAAGGTATCTGTGAGCTGAGCACAATATACTGTTACCGAGCCAGGAAGTTCGGCAGCGTCTAGAGCGACAAAGTACGCGGACCACACATCATACTAGCCTCTAGGCGTTGTCGTAGCTTTGGCATGCAGTTTTCTCGCCGATAGATCGCAAGTATACGTATAAGACATTCAGTTGAGGTCGTATCAATTTATGGCGTAATATTACATATATTGTACACGTTTTTATACTTTTAAGCATATTACGCATGCATGAGAATTCACCTGCAGCGAAATACCCGTAAAAAGTATACATGTTCACCATTTTCAGCCGCGAGAAAATATATTCAAAGATTAATAGAGAACCTGAAGTGGATATACAAACTCACAAAGTTATTTAATGTTTTTTTTCTGGCTTCACTTATGCATATAATGCAGCTTTCGAATATATGTACTTACGTCGACCTCCTTAAAATTTTATTTTTCTACTTGATGATAACGCCCCTTCTGTCAGAGTTTGTGCATGTTCAACTATCCTCTAACTCAGAGCCAAATTGTGTTTAGTCTCGACTCTCGCTGAACCGGTGAGGCAGGAAAAATTCGCTGGTTCGCTGACTTGTAGACTAACCTCCAAGAATATCCATGAATTCCAGCAGGCATCAGCTCTACTCATTGGCTGAGTGCTCGCTGACATAATGGTAGGCCTGCCACGTAACTGAACCTACATTTAGTTATTTCTTATTTATTGGTTCAGCGCCCTTCAGAAGTCATGGAAGTCAAAGGCAATTCGTTGAATGGATACGAACTCACAGTTGTTCGAATTCCAGCTTCAAAAGTTTTGGCCAAATAAGAATGGTAAGTATCTCATATTGTTTGTTAAGAGCCTGTGTTACTTATTATGATGAATTTTACTTAATTCCTTCCTGATAAAAATTTTGCCAAGATTTCATTGAAAATATTTCAATAGGGACATAGATAACTTCATTGCGCACTTAGTATTCGAAAAAAAATAAGCGTAACTTATTTGAAGGTAGAACATTCTCTCTCACTAAACAATAAACACTAAATAACTCCCAGTACAGATTTCATTCAATAATACGCACCTAATTGTGAAATGTAAGGTTTCTATAAAGACATATTGCGGTTATTCGTCTCTTCTTTCGTTTACTAAACGAAAATTAATGTTATTATCAAACGAGGTGACGTAGAGTCTTCAACGCATGTTGTGTGATTCAGGACACCACAGCAGGGTTCGATTGGTTGGTGAACCGCAGTCACGCATGCAGAACCATCGGCGTAATGGCGCAGACATGATCGACCAACCTAATCTCCGTGCGAGCTACCAGGAGCGCCGAGCGACGTACCTGCTGCCCGTTATCTTTCAACCTACGGATCGTTTAAGCTGTCTGCACGCGATCCGTGAGTAGAAGCCGTGTTCGAGTTCGCAGAGTTTGCGACTAAAAGAGTTACGTGATCCAATTATACTAAACACGAAGTCTCTTAAATCAGTCGCGTCGATTTTTGATTTCGGGCATTGGAATCACAGCATAGATTTTATTATATTTTATTGTTGGTTTTGCCTGATTATTTTCTCACGTTAAAATTTTTCTATGCAATATTAACATCGTTTGACTTTAAATAGTTTTAAGTGATGTCTACGTGCATCCCTAATATTTAATATATCTTAAAGTTATTAAAATTCCAGTCGTAGATAATATGAATGCATGCATGACCATTAAGGGGGAGATCATTACCCGCCATTTTGTAGTAATGGAACTTTGGCGTTTAATTTGACCCACGAATTTTCTATAATATTTTATGCTTTGACAAGGCAGAGGGAATAATTTAGTACATTGTATACTGTTGGCATTGCTCGACTTTATGTATGTTTCTATCCCTCTGCAACGATGTTTACAAACAGCATTGAATTTTTTATGTATTTTTAAAAAAATATGAATTTAAAATTAAAAATGCCTAATTAAAAAAATATTTTAAATACAAAAAAAAATCTAATCAATGTTGTGTTTATACATGTAATGTCATATTCCATGGCACTGTTCTTCAGCGTGAATTTTTTCCATTTTGGTAAGTATGTTGGTTATCCTTTAATGCATAAAACAATTTTTTTTTGCAAATTTTGACTTTAATATGGTAGTGTACCAAAACTATGAAAGCTAAAAATATTTACTTACAGTAAACAATAGTCACAATATATAACCTGCAAAAAAAAAAAAAAAAAAAAAAAAAAAAAAAAAAAAAAAAAAAAAAAAAAAAAAAAAAAAAAAAAAAAAAAAAAAAAAAAAAAAAAAAAAAAAAAAAAAAAAAAAAAAAAAAAAAAAAAAAAAAAAAAAAAAAAAAAAAAAAAAAAAAAAAAAAAAAAAAAACCATATATCGTACAAATAATTAAAAAAAAAAAAAAAAAATCCAGGGAACCGCTCCCGTAAACACAGTAACATACAACTTGAATTAGTGACAGGAACTAGAAAAGGAAGCGGCCATTGCCTTTGTTAAGGACCCATCCTAGCATTCAACAGGAGTTATTTCGGAAAATCACGGAGACCAAAATCTGGATGACTAGATCAGGGATATCAGATGTTGTGTCCTTTTGAATGCAAAGTCATGTTGGGATCTACATGTCTGGTTTTGAATGAAAACAGAAATTTCTGCCTGATTTTTAAATGAAACAGGTAAATTAAAAAAAAAAAAAAATAGAATTACTTGACAACCTTGTATGGAAAATATGTTTAGCTTAATTTCGAATTTTTGTGAACATGTCTGATATTGAAAATTTGCTCAGTTGGTCTGTGCAGACAGTTAAAACGTGTCCTATTATCGTCGTATAATCATACGGGGCGCAACCCGCTGAACGTATTTTAGGACGTAGGTTGCCATAACTATTGTGTACTTTCCGCAGTAGGCCTAATAAATACCGAGCGAGGTGGAGCAGTGCTATATAGCATTCGACCCGCATTCGTGTGGCCCCGGGTTCGATACCCTACTCCAGCCATCCTGATTTCTGTGTGCCAGGGTTTTTCGTAATCACTCCAGGCGAATACTGGAATGGTTTCTTAAACATATTCTGGCCGAATCCTTCCCCATTCACCCCGTGTACTTATACCAAGGTTTTATACTGTAAAGCGGACATATTAATAAATGAAATAACACTTTCGTCTCCCTCAGTACTTTTAAAATCAGATCAGGGTGTCCACCGACAGGGAAAACCTGGAAAACAGGGAAAAGTCAGGGAATTCCAAAACTGTATATCAGTGGACTTCCTGTCAGATGGTGGTAGCTTACACGATTTCAGTGCACCGGGATGTCAGATGTCAGGTACACTGTTCGTAGAAAGAAACACTAAACAAGCTTCCGCTTAGTGACAAAGGCTTCGATCGATAATCCGCATCACACGTGACTGTGTGTCACAGCTTAGGTGCGTCGCCAGTCTGTTGGCGATGGTATTCCGTCACAACTAGCACTACAAATACTATAATGAAGCTCTTCAGAGCAGTCGGAAATTGCTTTGTCTCATTGCTATAGCTTGAAGTGCTGTACAAGCCCGCGTCACACACTTTCCAGGGATAATAGAACTTCTTTAGCTCGGTGGATAATCTTCAAATTAGTATTTGCATGTCTTTTTTGTCTCAAAATCTAAATATTGTTCACGTACATAATTTTTGCTTTGATTTTACGTACCTGTATCAATTTTTGTGTGTTATAGGCTTTCAATCGCAGGAAAATAATTAATAATATTAATAATAACATTAGGTAAGGTAAAAATAGGCAAATACGTATATTTCCTGACAGAAAATTATAGAAATATGGCATACAGCCTGATCTCTCTCCCAGGTTCGATTCCCGGAGAGGTCGACCCGTATTTTAGCATTGGGGAATCGGTATCAGTGTGCTCCAGCAGACAACGACTGTTTATTTGTGGTTGCTCATTGGCTGCTCAATGGCACGGTGACACCACACGGTCCAGCCAGTGTTTAGTTGATTCAGTATTATTGGCTCAGCGTCCTACAAGAGGTATCAAATAAGTCAAGAGCCAATTTATTATAATTGTTTGAGTCGTAGCGTGTGCCCGAAAGCAGACGCGAATTCCTCAGAATACTGAGTGTATATTAATGAATTCTGAGATGTTGTGCTGATATCTTTCAACCTGTGATGCGGCACATGATTAACACTTACGCATTTCATTGGTCGTAGTTTCATTTATAGTGCGTGGTAGATAAATAAACGCTGAAAATATCAATTAATTGTACACTTTTTTCGAAACCAATATGGATAAAATACTCAATGACAATCCTAGATAATGATATTTGCCAACTTTATGAGTAAATATTTATCCGGAATTACTAATTCGTTACGCGTCAGAGATTGTGCCTCAAAAGTTCATAACACTGGAAACAATTTTGTTTAAAACGTTGGCTAAAACTATTGTCTAGGGTTGCTATTGTTTGATTTTCGCAAATTGGCTTCAAGAATCCTACAGTTATACACTGATGCTTTTAGCGTTGAATTATGTACCACACCCTCTTAACGTGGAGGACCAATAGCTAGTGGCGTGAAAAACTCGCGTTATTTTTTGGGAAAAAGTGAGGATTCAAAATACCTCAAGTTCGTATGACTCTCACAGTTAAACATTGCCTTATTTAACATCTCATGGAGAATTCTGAGTAAATTATAAATTGAAGACTCGAATAATTGCAGTCCCAATCACGTGTTATTGTTGTTAGCGAGCAGCCAATGAGCATCTGCTGTCTGCTACAGCACACACTGATATTCTTGAAGGCTAGTCTACAAGTCAGTGCACTTACGAATTTTGTTGATTTCCGCCGATAGCAAATATTTGTGGGTATCTTGTGAATTGTCTTGCTTGCTGGACTAGCCGCGTACAGAGTATGTGTTTATTATTAGAGCCCACGATTTTTGGCGAAAAGAATTTTGCAACAATTTGTTTCAATGCCTTATATACACATATGAATCTCTGCTTCGTGGTTATTGGCAGAATGTATTATTGCACAAACGCGGCTTATTTGACTGTGAAGGTTACTGCGACACCACACGTCTGTGATTTGCGGGTAGAACCCTAGACGCTGAGAGTTGTAAACAGCCATTCACTGATCATGAAGCAGAGCTGCATATGTGCACATATGGCATTGAAACAAACTTGCAGAATTCTTTTCGCGAAAAATCGTGGGCTCTATTTATTATGCATGTTTGTCCGGTGCGGCTAGACTGGGTGTTTGTGCCCGGTGGCTGATGATGGTTTTGGATGGGAAGGGGAGGGAGAGTAGAACGGTGTTGTTACTCGTGATACAAGCCCCGTGATTCTATATTTGCGCGTGCTGCAATGCTGATAGGCAAGGTGACGTCACCGGTGACATCAGGCTGCACAACCCGCTTCGAGGTGAAAGGCGCCGCCCGCCTGCTGGGGCCGGTTGTAGTCCGTCCAGATAACGCTCTCTGCACCCCCTCCTTCCCATCGAACAGTTCCCTCTTCCATGCGATTGTACTGAACACCACCATGTCGTTAGGTAGCTAAGTTTACCAACAGTTTCCTTCAAACTACTGTGGAACAGCCTGGATTGTTTGAGACTTACGGCGGGAGCCATGGCCAGTCTTCATCTTTTGTCATCGATAGGGACCCCTGTTTTTCGCGAAAAGAATTGTGCCCCACTTTGTTTCGGTGCCTTACGTGCACATCTGCAGTTTTGCTTCGTGTTTTTACTGCCACGAGCCTTGTAATTCTACCGGCAAATCACATACATGTGTTGTTGCAGAAACGTTATTGTAATTGGCTGAGTCAAATGAGATGCGGCTCTTCACAAAGACACGCTGCCAATAAACATGAAGCAGAATTGCAGATGTGTACGTAAGTCACTGAAACAAACTGGGGCAAAGTTCTTTTCGCGAAAAATGCTTGTCCCTAATGACAGGGCAGATGAAAAATACCGTGGCTTGATCTCAACAGTAACAAAACGGTAGTTTTAGCAACTCGGGCCTCACACTATAAATGCGTTGCAGCGTGTTTGTAAATACGTTTTTTTAAAGAAACTATTCCACATATGCTCAATGTGTCTATGTATGAAAAGAAAATACACTCCAAACGATGACTGAAGATTCGTTTCAAAGCATCACGTCGATTGGAAAAATTATTTCGGAGCTCCTCAAAATGGCTAACAGCTTTTTCAACCGGTTATATCTGAAAAACTACTCACGGGATTCGTGTGAAACTTGTCTAGAAGCATGCAATGGACTATGCTTAAAACTTTCTACGAATAAAAAGACGGGGTGATCACTGAAAGTGTCAGTCAGGCGAGTGTTCTACGATACCACTGCACGCTGTTTCAGTATCTTGCGGTAGAGGCGATACCGCGCCAGATAAGCCTGTCAACATCGCCCTTGGCGCCGTGCCTCGCTCACACAAACACACGGCCTGTAGGCGGGCGCCTTAATGAGCTAATGTTTAGTCAGTAACCTCACGGTGGCGCATTTTGTGGGCTCGACCAAACAAGACACCTGCGTGCATTTCCGCTGTTCGCGGCGGCCGAAGATAGCTCGGGGTCGGCTGACTGAAGACTCTCAACGGGTCGTTGGCTGGCAGCAC
The DNA here is from genome assembly GCA_003012365.1 of Medauroidea extradentata. Taxonomy (NCBI): domain Eukaryota; kingdom Metazoa; phylum Arthropoda; class Insecta; order Phasmatodea; family Phasmatidae; genus Medauroidea; species Medauroidea extradentata. Next base: position 18,633 of record PNEQ01051990.1, read on the forward strand.
CTGTTGTGGCGGTGACGTCACCCCGCCAAGTGGGTCGACCCGTCCGGCAAAACTGCTCCCCTGTCCTACACCTCGCTCTGAAAACATAGCTCTTTTCCCAACGGAGGTCGCTTGTAATGTTGCCAGAATACTTCGAAGTTGTTTGTTTATTAGACGTATGTGGATCCGTCATGAGAGTATTAATCGTGTAAATAGGCTGAATTGTCTGTTCTTCGTGAAATGGTATTAGTGTGCCTGTGCTCGCCGTTGCCGTATTTCAATTTTACCTTCTTGACAGAATCACGGTTAAAGAGTCCTGGTAGGCTGCACTCATCACGGACGTATTTAGCTTATGGAATACATTCTTTAGCCGTGTCCGAGACGACTATTTAGGCTACTAAATCAACCACGTGACCAGGTTAGTGCAGTAAATATTTGGGGATTTAGGATGTAATATTTACTGAGGTGAAGTAGCGCGCTAAATTCCCAAATAGCTCCGTAAATTCGTCGGCTGCTGTTTACTTACGTTTTATACTCCTCTTTTCGGCTGAAAGGCATATACATATATATGAAAACAGTAATAATGTAAATTAAAAGCTCGTAGTGCTATTTGTACGTGGTAAATAATCAAGTACAAGTACGCCTTGCAACAGTTCAACGGCTTGCCGCGTGTTTACCTAAATGCACTGTGTTCTGTACTCACAATTTCCAGCATTCCTGTCACCTAGCTAGTATTTTCGAATCTAAAATAGTGCAGTTCAGCGAGAGAAACGGAGAACTGGACGATCTGTATCAGTTCTGTGCCATCAATAAATTGCTGTACGTAGTAATTAATAGTCACACGTAATTCAGAGTTTTACTGGTTCACGTGCATAAAAATACGAAAATCATAGTTATTTCTGAAATAATGCGTTTGACAGTTGAAGGGAAAACCTCAGTTGTGCGTTAGCGTTCAAAAATTCTCTCCATAGGTTCCATCATGCACAGCGGTAGGATGGTCAGATTCTCTCCATAGATTCCATCATGCACATCGGTAGGGTGGTCAGACAGCCAGTGCGATCCGGGTTCGATCCGCGGTGGAGTTTGGTCCCGCACCATTTTAACGATGTCCGCTTTGGATCAATAAGTTCCTGTTGTATGTAACACTATTTTAAACATTTTTTTGTCCGTGTCGAATTGGTCAGTATTTTATTGTAGCGCGCCTTGGCTGTGGATTATTGTAAAATACGTGACGTACGCGAATTAAGTTTTACAGGGTCTTCGAGATCAGGTAATATCGAATCCATATATCTGTAAATATCTAATAAGTAGGGACAGGGAATTTTCGTTGGTTTAATTACTTGTGGGCATTACTCCGCAGTTATCTGTACGGATTCCTTCAGGAAACTTAAATGTACACGCTTTTGAAGTCTATTTTAGCCTGATATTTATTCAGGTTCCTTCTGATGAAGAAATACTGTGAACATTTGACACGACGGTTTTTTTTCTCGGTATAATTTAAACGCCGCTTTGAGTACAGCGGGGGCGTGGCGTGTATGTGTTGCAATGTAATCTGTACTTAGCGACGTCCGTACATTGTCGAGAGTTGCTTAATAGAAATGACATCACACACACGTGCCTCGCCACTTCCGATAGGTAGGCCTAATTCACGAATTTGTACAGAAGTGGCAAAGTACAGCCTTCATTGCTACGCATGCACGCCACGCTACAGGAAAAAAAAATGTAGCAACATTAAGAAATAGTGGACGCTAGCTTTTTTTACGTTCGAGGTACGGAAACGGGGAAGGCGATAAGTCGAATATAATACGTCTGGCCAACACCTCATCGCCTCTAGGCGCGAAGGACATACCTAGCGTGCAGTGTTTTCGTTGAATCAGTTTTCCAGTGGGACTTCAAGCGATGACCCTGTTATTTTATTTGTGGAAAGTTTGTGGTAAAGTCCAGCGCAGGTTTATATGATTCGGTTTTCCTATTACAGTTGATACTTTCTCTGCAACAGCAACGTGAAAAAAGTCATTTTGAGCACTTTTGAGGAGCTTGGAAATCATGGTTTTTGTTAGCGGACTGCATTTTTGAAATCATAGGGACACAGTTTCTCTTCTTTTCGTAGATAAACTCATTGGAAACATTTTTAAATAGTTACACAAGAAAAATTACCTTTCGTACCACGTTCCATCGCGTCTCCCGCGCCAGTTCCACGAACTTTTGAATCCAAAAGCCGAGTAGTAGCAACTATTTAAGTTTCTGAGGTTTGTTTTCCCCCACGTTTGAAGTGTTGGGTGTCGGTCCTTGCAGGACGCAGCAGGGGTTGTCGGCGACAAGCCAGCCCAGTCGGCGTCGGGCGGCTTGTAATCTAGTTTGGGGCGAGCCAATCAGCAGGGCTTCAGTGCGCCGGGTCACGCCAACACCCCCTCCCCCTTTTTCTTTCCCTGTACCCTGCCATGGCGTCGCGACGCCCCGTCCCTTCTCCTTCCGCTGTCTAGCGAATTACCGACGACACGCTCCCCGCCGTCGCGTGGGGGAGCAGGACAACCCCTCTCCCAGCACACAAAAACTCCCCACCCCTCCCCGGTACTGCGGTCGTAATGTATAACATTAACCTTTAATTGGCAGACGATAATACTGGCGACCGTGAACATTAAGCGCGCCGCCTACCCGCGCGTTAGAGGCTCTAAAGGTGCTCCGACGAGCTCAACGCAACAACCCCGACGCAACCAATTAAAAGAAGCATCAGTCCGACAAAATTAGTGCCCCGTCAGCCCGACGGAAGTAGGTTCAATTTCTAATTTTCGCCGTGTCGGGCCTTGCAGAGAAATGAAATGCAACATTACAAAACGAAATTTGCTTGCAACTAAAATACTTCGCATATTTCACTTGTATAAAAATGTTTTGTTTCCAACAACACTTCGAAAACAGATGAACTTCACCGAAATACCTTGACACCAGTTAATTTTCGCGACTGATAATTATAGCTTGTTTATAAACAAAGAAACGAGGTTGTTTGTGAATAGATAATAAATGATCTTTATTTTTCTAAAAGTAATTTAATTTCATTTTCAGGTGCATTACCTTACGTTTGTGTTTACGTTTATTTCCGCGACATTTTTTTTATTTTCTGCAGTTTCACTCGTGCTTTCATGAAACACGTGATTGAAGTAACTCATTCAATAAAATATGGTGGCTTCTGCTTTTTGGTACTGCCAACGGCCATACCACGACGAGCCGCATGTCGAAGCATTGTGAACGCTATCAGAATCATCGTGGCTGTCCAAAGATGTTAGAAGGGTCCAGATGGAGCATGTCGCCAGGAGTGTAACCAAACAAAACGCTTTACGTGGCTACGAACAATATGACTGACTAATTAAAACATTGAGGAAATATTAATTAGGGGGTGTGTAAACAGAGCTAAAATGTAGTTTTCAACCTAAAACATCAATTAAAGAGCATAATACATTCATTTACCTTAAAAATACGCAGTCTGGTGTGTACTCTTGAGGTTAAAGCAGTTTGGCGGCTGGCTAATTTGCTGACTACCTCGCCCTCCCCTCTTGGTTTCATCCCCTCGCCTTCATTCCGACCTATGCTACCCCCATGTGGCTGTCTTACTTTAAGATTTGTTATGACGGAACTGTTGTGTCGACCTCATCGGGACATTGTGAATTCACCTTTAGAGTGACGGAGCTGTAAGGGCGGCCTTGAAGCGCATAATCAAATGCCGCATCACAACTACGAGGCAAGCGCTGAACAATTTTACTACGGGACTTTAAGAGCTGACCGTGTAATTTTAGTGAACGTCTCAATCGAGCTTTACATACATCCGATTAGAAGTACTACAGTCTGAAAAGGCCGTTTTTACCCATCTTGGAGGGCTTAGAAACAGTGTTAGAGCATTGTGTCTTAACAATAACATTCCGACCTTATCCAAAGTGTGTTTTCCTTTCGTACTTTGGCACAGTGGGCACATGTAGAATAGTTTCGTAAAAAAAAAAACAATTGTACGAACACACTGCAACGCATTTTAATCGCGGGGAAGGGGGCGCCCTTACAGCGACCACATCTGTAGAAGGGATTTATTGTAGTAAGAACACGCGAGTTGTGTAGCAACCTATGTGTAAGTCTAAGCATGGGGCTACTTTTTCTCATATAGAACACTTCTTAACTACGTGACTTGCAATCAGTTGTAAATTGTTGTTAGAAATGTAATAGTCTTCGTCTGATCGAGTTTTAATGAAAATCAGAAAAGTAATGCCAGCTGCAGACAGGCTGCATGATATTCAGTGGTCGTGTTCCATGGCATGCGGCGAATGACTATAAACACCGAATTGTCCGTGGTGCCATAAGACTTGTAGGAGCAGGTACACTCTCCTTCCAGTAGCGTACAAGAGACAAGGAACATATACTCCGATAATATTCCTCGGTCTACACAGCACATGTTTATTGGATATGACAAGTAGGGACACTGAGTCTACGTATTCAAAGCGTATAGCCGGAGCTCATATTGCATGCCTAGGAACACGACCAACATACGCAACTGAACTGATATTTAGAAACGCATTTGCTTTTTAGTTCGTATGATTTTCTACTGGTTCTGTCAGCAGCTGGCTAATTTCTTCAGAAGACATCGACTATACTGACGTTAATGTATACTTTGATGTCTTTGATTTTCCTCCAGCCGTCTGAGGCACGAGATTTAATTTGACCACTTGGTATTTGGAATCGTAGCATTGATTTTCCAGTGCCAGAACTGTATCAGTGCACATGACAGTATGTTCTGAAAAATCTGACAAACATGTTCGGTCAGAAATACAATTGCAGTATTCTATAGCATTATGTTGGCTTAACAAGTTGGCCACATATCTAGGAAACCTGGAATTATAAGGGGAATTATCGTGGCCTTCGGGAAGTATCAGGGAATTTCTAGTTCAGCTGGAAAATTTCAGGGAATTTTCGTGCGTGGCTCATTTTGAGCTTCCAGAAAAGTTACATGGTAGAAATTAATGGAGTTTAGGAGCAGAACTGCATTTTTTGTTCAATACTCATCCTTATTTATGTATAATTATACTTTATTATCAGCTTCATTGTAATTTACGCGGAATTTTTATCAAGTTAACTGGTTAGACAACACAGTAGTGTTAGAAAGGACTTGATATATTTAAGTTTATTGAAAAATGCGTTAAATAGTTGGCCAAAAAGTTGTTTTCATGCTTGTGAAAAGTAAGGGAAACCTTTGGTTTTCTGTCAGGGAAATCGGGTGATTAATGATCAGGGAATTTTCTTTGCCGCACTGTGTGGTCACCCTGTTAAATTACTTATTAATTAATACGTATGTGTAGTTGTAGGACGTTTTCTTGTAGGCTATTGTTAGTAGTTTTGTCGTACTTGCAATTAATTTAATTCGAAAGCTAAACTGGAGTAATTCGGAGCAGTAATGATAGTAAACGTCACACGCCTATGTGGTGCGCGACTTTAAAAGGCTATTTCTGCTGTACGAATGTAGCGTTCTTATGTAGTCTGAGTTTTCCTTGGCAAAAATTATGTATATTCGGCTAATTAGTTCATTATTTAGAATTTCATTAATTGCATAATGAGCTGAAATCGTTGTGTATTCTGTCTTAAAAATAGTTTACATAGTATACAGTATTTTGAATAAAACTGTGCAACTGCTTTTAGATACCTGTTCTCGTTCAGGGTAAAACAAATTATCGGGAAATCAGTAGAAATGATGGATCATGGCCTTAACTGATATGTGAATAGTCATTTATCGAGGGAAAATGTGATAGTTTGCTAGTTTTCAATGTAATATATCCTTGTCCGATGTTCTTATTTCGTTATTCGTGGTTTCTCATTTAACCAGACAAATGATAATTCTGATACGCCGATACTGATTTCGTGTTATTAGTCTATAATCATCTGATTTGTCTCTAGTTATCGCCGTCCAATCATACAAGGCGCAACATGCTAGAACTCTTTGAAGACTACTTGGCGCTTAAGATTTTCGCGATTTTTCACTCTCTCTAATAATGCGATACCATTCGTACACTACTACAAACTATTGGATTCTCACGTGTAGAGACGTGAAAAATTAGCGTTTCTTTTTTGTCCATAGTATAGATTTCAAAGAACTATAAGTTGTAGCTTGCCCCCTTAACTTTTGCGAGCCCGGTATTTTATATTTATAAATTAATTTAGTTCATGTAGGTTTTGATCAATTGCCTCGACTAGCCCAGTGTTTTTAATTTACTCGATCACAAGTCAATGTCAGTAAGTGACCAATCACTCAACACCTATTTTTCGAGAATCAATATAGGTTCAAACTACTAAGTGAAACGAGTGATATTAATTTTCTACGACACCCCACTCCACACGGTTGTAAACTCCCTTATTCGCGGCAGGAATCGAACAACGGCCTTCCGCACCGCCCTCAGGCCACAAAACTGGCTTCTCGGCCTGCGGATTGTGATTAAAGCGGCCGACGTCTAATCGCCTTTGCCCGACAATTGGATGTGATTAAACGCGTAATAAAGACACTTCTGGTAGCCTACCGAGATATGGACCCGCGGGACACGGGCACACGCGTCCGCCCGCAGCTGAGTCCCGGACTGTTCTCCCCTCTGCAACACTGCCGGCACACACGCCAAACGGCGATTTCTGACGCGGCTCCCTCCAGTCAATCAGCAACTTTGTTTCAAATTCCCGGCCTTCCGGCATTGCTCCGAATCCGGGCGATTACGACCATATTTCGTGGTGATTTTATTTCGTAAAATCACAGTTTACTTTTCTTTAATTTTGACATCATTATTTCCTGTGATTATCTTTACTTATGACAAAACATATATAAATACTTAAAATTTAAATTAAATGGTTGGGCGCCTTGGCCGTTAGCTTGTCTTTCACATCCCCACCCCCTGGCAGCCTCGGGCAGGTAGCAGGAGGGGTCGACTGGCACTTCGTCACTGGTGACTGCTACACAGCCCAAAATGCTTCCAGATGTGTGGGCGACTACCCTGGCTCTCATTTCATCATCTCCCCAGTCGAACATTTAAAATATAAATTAATTCTCCCTAATCATCCTACTATCATCTCTATCATATAGTACTATTTACACAGAGTACAACAAAACTTGAACCAACTTTGTACTACAATTCTAGCTTGTTTTATATTCCCGTGATTTGTGATACTAAAAATATCTGATACTTAATTCTAATAGCCAGTCTTTAATGGTATTTACACCAGTTATCCCTTCAATATGTGCATTTAATGTGTATCGGGCTATGCCTTTTACAAAGTTAACGTCACTTTTGCAGTAGGTCCTTGACTTATTTGACACCTCCTGGAGAGCGCTGAACCAATCATAAAGGAGCAACCAAATGCAGGCCCAAGCATGTAGTTCACTGAGTCAGCGAGTAGTCAATGATAAGCTGCAGTCTACTTGCTCAGCCTATATAGATATTTTTGTAGGCTAGTCTACAGGTCAGTGAACCAGCGAATTTCTCCAGTCTCTTGTCACACATTCTACAGGATTTTGCCAACGTGGATCAGCCGTCTTTTTTCCCCGTGGACCCCAACGTACAATCTTAGTTTTTTTCCGGAACGTAAGTTAAAAAATATTGCACATTGGCATAGTACCCACATATCTACTACCTAACTGTGTAACATATATTGAATTGCAACTTGTAGAATGTGTAATGCTGTAATAAGCTGACTGGATCGGAGCAGCGAAACTTCACAGTTACAAAAAACTTTTACAAATTTTGTGGCGTATTTAAGGCCTTGTTACGGAGTTTTGCAGTGATTTCGAAAATATTTTTTTTATTGCTACCTAATACTCATATCAAAATTTCGCTGCACAGTTTTGACACTTATATGTTATAATTTGTAGCTGGATTTTTTTTTGTAGAATTGTACTGAACGGTTTTTTAGATTTCATTACCCAAATTACCACGTTTTTCGTCGTGAAAATAAGCAAAAATGAAGGAAATTTTTTTTTTTGCTGGCGAATGGTACATTATTTTGAAAAACGCGTCCACAGTATTGTGCATCGTGTGATTGCACATCGACTCAAATTTTTTCAAAACTTATGGTTAAAAAATATTTGAGTTATTGGCACCAGTCTGAAAAAAACTCGGAAACAAGCCCTTAAAGGCAATTTAAGGTGAACGTTGTGGGTACGAGAAAAATAAATAATTAGCGAGACAAACGACCAGTACTAAGTTAAACGGTATAATTAACATTACTCTTATTTAATTTGACAGTTCTTCATTAACGTAATCAATTATACAGGTAGATGAACGAAACTAATCTGTGTCTGGATTTTCAGCGTCTTTTAACAAATGTATCGTAGAAAAATAGATTCATTCAGTAAGCCGTTTTCCGTCTTTTATTTCTTGTATGGTCTTCTGTATTATTTAGATGTAATTTTGTTTGTATCTGCTGTTGTTTCGTTAACCTTTCACGGCAGGCAACATAAATAAAAATTCTCCAATGAGAATCATGTGGCACTACCTTCAAACTCGGTAAAAACCAGCATTTTGCCTAGTCCACTGCGGACTCGAGTGTGGCGTCAGGATTGGCGCCAGCGGACTGGAGTATCGATTGGCGAGCCTGCAGTGGCCCTGCGTGTGTCTCCTCGACGGGTCACTGATCTCCACGACCCATTGCCAGCATCGATCCCCGCACTCTCCTTCGACGGCTAGTTCCCGCATACTTACTTCCGGTCCGAGGCTAGCTGTGGACATGCTGACCTCTGTTCGTGTAGGTTAGTATCTTCTTTATTTACTATGCGGGCTAGAAATAAACGCATATTTCCGAAACTACTACACGTGTTCACAATGTGCATATTAACGAAAAGAACTTCCGAGTACTTTCAAGACATTACGCGTGTTGGAAATACTTCCTTTTCCGAGCTCTTCGCGGTTTATATTTTTATGTATGAAATATTGCCAGTTTTGTTGACGATACTTGGCTGGCTGTACATTTTCCTTTTACAAAGAAAAAAATAGCATAACCAGTTTTCCCATAATGGCATTTCAAAGTCAAGATTTGCATTTTTTTTTTTTCGTTCTTGTTAGTCGCAAAAAAAAAAAACTATGGCATAATGAAATGAAGAAGTTTAGACAGAAACTACATGTTACCACAGAATATTTAGAAATGCAGAAGGTAAATAGACTGTAGGACGGCGAACTCAGTCACACACGCCAGCAAAATGGCTTCGCTGGCCAGCAACATGATGGAAACACCTACCGCCAATCAGCGTAAGGCGACTGTCTTGTTACCCGTCAGGCCAATAGGAAACGTGCCGTAACATGCTGGAGCCAAACACACACGGGGCTGGTATCAACAGGTTCGGGCGACCGATAAACGGAGAAGTTCGTCCATTCTCATTACAAAAAATCTTTAAAATAAATAAAAATCAATTTCAAATTTTTTTAAACACAAAAATATTTTACAATGGATTTAAAAAAAAAAACATGTCAAGCTGTTGCCCTTAACGTATCGTTTCAATGAGAATTTTTTTTTTTTTTCGTTTCATTTTGTTCATTAGTTTTTGTGGCTTTGAGAACGAAAAACATGCAAATTTTGAATGCTGGTTCGATTCCAGGCGGGGTCGGTTCCCGGATTTTCGCATGTTGGAATCGTGCCGGGCGATGCCGAGGGTCAGCGGGTTTTCTCGGTGGTCTCTTATATATCATGTCCATTCATTCCGGCGCTGCTCCTCATATCACGCCATCCCTCACCAGCGTAAAATACCTAGATGTCAATTGCTGACCAAAATCGCTTCACTTCACCATGACCAGTTAAAGAATTCTCGTGTATTCCATTCTCGTATCTGCTCCAACCATGAATCGTCCAATCATATCACCGTTCAAGATTTGGCACCACCCAGGCTCGACCAGTTTCCGAGACAGCCGTGCAGCCGCGACGCGTGCGGCATGCAACCAATTATACCGTGACCCAAGGAGTGTGCTGCTGACCCCTAGACACGTTCGTCTGACCTTGGTGAGCTCGACTGCCTGCTGGCGGCAAGTCGGCGAGGCCACGCAGACCCGTGCATGGGGAAGTTTCGGTGTTGTGTAGAGTTCCGGACATTTCACGAATTTAAGTAAAGTTCGATTATATTTACTTCCGCGATTGGGTCACTATTATTGAACTCTTCTTTGAGAACTGTGAACCAGTAGCAGGTCTGCATAAAAACACTGACTGACTGCCGCACTACCGTGTCAAATGTACAACTGGCCACTCACTGGAGCAGCAGCCAGTGTACAAGGAGCTTATGGCAGAGTGTACACTGGACTGTGGAGTCTAGCCGACCGGTCGTTTAACCCGCGAAATTTACGGGTGTCTAGTGATATGTTGTCAGCATTTTCCAATAAACTTTCGTGCCTTGTCATAATGCTTTCGTGGTTGCTACATGTTATCTTACCATAATGAAGTAGTGTCTTTGCAAAGGACAAAGAAAACGATTGGTTTACATATAGCAGATAGATCACGCACACTGAACTGAACTGTTTCTTTACACTTAGTTCCATATATTCTTGATTTGTTCGGAGAAATGCACGGAGTAGAATATACTTAATTGCCTTTGTTTTAATTTGTAGGGCTGCTATTTGTAATACTCATTACTTTAATGTCAGCTCCACTGCGAATTATTTTTTTCATTACTTTTATTCCTTTGCCATTATTGAGTCACCAGACAGAACTAATTAAGTGGTCTACAGTCCTGGTGTCATTCCTCGTCTCAAAAGCCTAGTGCACACCGGATTTGAACAAGAACAGTGTACACCTTGTTATTCATGTCGACGTGCATCGTGTGACTGGCTGACTTTTATGCAAGTAGCGTGCATGCAAGGTCTTGCATTCTGGCTATAAATTTTACAGACTGTTCTAATTTTGAGAGTACAAAACAAACTGAAGCATTGCATAGCCACAACCCAAAAAAAGGGCATTCATATTTCTAAATTTCTAGGCATATAGGCACATATAGGCCAGCATGCAAGTAATATTGTGTATGGTTAGTTCGTGAGGCTTGTGTGCAAGGTGTACGCATTCTTGTTCTGCGTTAGCTGTTCACATTCTTGTTCAAGAAAGATGAACGTGTGTGCTAGGCATAATTAAGATCACGTCTATTTTTATTCCGAATTTTTCTCGGGAAAAAAAATCGTGACATTGTTGCATAAATAAGTCTTTATTCTACGTGCAGTAGCACACACGCCCATCATTGTTAGCGTAAACCTCGATAGGTTAAAGTAAACACAAAAAAAAAAACTGAGATTAAATAAAATTAAATGAAAAGTAGGCGTACGCCTACAGGTACTTAATTCTTCCTGAGGGAAAAAATCGAACGTTTTATACTTCTGTTTCAGGAATCAGTGTGGTATTTGTTCACACAGAGCCATCTGAAAAAGGCGACATCAGGCGTACCGTACTTTTGAAAACACAGAAGCATAGTTTGAAGTGTGTTTTTTTCTAATAGATAAATATTGGGTACAAAAAGTTAAGCAGGTTTGTGTAGAAGAGAACAACGCGTGGTACACTACAACAGTACTTGGGTCTGGCGCGTTCTTAGGGCATTGGTGCATGGGAAACAAAACATTGTTAAACTACACGTGGTTATCTTTTATTTAGAGTGGCCACTGTGCTTGCCTGCATAAAGTTACCTGTCCTGACAACAAAATGGGTTATTGCAGTTGCATTCATCAGGCGTTTGTGAGGACTGTAGAAGTTTACGCACACACGCCGGCTCGTCAACATGTGTTTATATGATGTATAGTAAGTGAGAAAAATAATGAAAATAAATGGTTTCACTTTATGATTTAAGGTAGGGTACTTATATTACTGATTCGACCAATCAGTGGTTTTCTAGAGTGAAATTAATTTTTGTATTGAATAGAAAAATGTGGAACGAAAAATATGCAAATTTTGACTTTAAAATGCTATTTTGGGAAAACTACGTGAGGTAATTTTTTGAAAAGAAATATGTACTCCCACGTAACATCTGCAAAACTGACACTATTTCGTATAAATATAAAACTGCGCTTTTTCTCCGCTCGAACATAATTTAAAAATAGTTTCCCAACACAACGTGTAGAAAGTGGTGCGATTAAAAAAACATAAGCACAGAACATGTAACATAACAGTAGAAACTGTGCACAACTAGACGCCTTGTGCAAAATTAGTTCACAGTTGGATTCTTACTGTTATGTTTAGTCAATTGCATTTTTACTACGAATAGGGAATATTCATTGCTGTATATAAGTCAACCGAAGGCCATTAAAACATTTTTGAAGTGGAATCATATTTGGAGATAAAAGGGAATTCAGAAACATAGTTCCTTAAAACTGTACTGCGTAAAATATTATCTACAATGTTAAAACATAGTTTTTAACATTACAATTTCTTATTCTAGCTTTGTTTTGTTCTTGTATATTTTTGGAGGTTAAACCAACATGGTGGACACTCACAAAATCCTTTGCTGTGATTGGTTGCTGTCCTATGCGTATGCTCAAGTCATAAAATATTACCGTTTGTTTTGTTAGCATCTCTATGCACACGACCACTTTTTTGAAGATGTGAATCGGTAGGTAAGAAAATATAGAGGTTAATTCTTGTGTGAACGACATATGTTCTATGCATAGCCTACTATTATGTTATCACCTGTGAACCCACCTTTAGACGTGTGTTATAACGGAAGTTTTCAGAACACGACGACACGGATGTAGGGGAGGAATGGCAAGGCTGACCTGCCCCACGGACGTGACCGATAAGCGGCCAGGATGTGCGGTGCGTGATCCCCCCTTATCAGTGATACCAACTGGCATTTGCGGGATCACTAGGTAGGATCGTATCTCCCCGCAGCGCAAACATGCAACCGGCTGTGTTTCCACGTGCGCCGTTCTTGCCATGATGCTGCCGGTGTTGCTTACAAACGCGCTCCAGCCTCGCAGCAAATTAATGAATTTACTAACAGTTGCAAACAGCGTCCCGTGAACTGTGCTGAAAAAAAAAATCGACGCCTTTTTTAATTCTAGTAGTTTGCTAGACCTTTCACTCTCGGTAAAATTCGTTCGTCACGAGAAAAAGAGAGAGAGAGAGAGAGAGAGAGAGAGAGAGAAAGAAAGAAAGAGACAAAAAGAGAAAGATTTAAAGAAAGAAAGAGAGAGAGTTGTTAAAACAAGTATTTATACATACACGTGTTGTGTTCGTACTTTCCACTGTAATTTTTATGAAAAAGTACGTTGTTATTTTGTTAAAGTAAAAGGAAAATATAATTTGAGGACAATGAAAAAGATGTACTACAAGCAGTAAATACACAAAAATAAAAGCGCAAATACTTCGAAAAAAAAAATTTAACGTTGGAATTATTATATACATATTAAGGAAAAAAACATCTAATATGAAGTGTGGGCTCATCACACAGTTTATTCCCTTGAATTATTAGTGTTTCCTTCAAAAAATTACCTAGTTAGTATTCACAGGATTTCATTACTGATTGCTTAAAAATATGTCAATAATTTGTTTCACGCAAATAAATATGCATGGAACTTGGAAGTCTCTATTCCTGAAGTGACAATGTCGAAGGAAAAACGCAGCAATAAGGCCGTGCTAGCCTTAAGCACAGGATGATGTAAGATGCTTGGAACTTTCATTAGTTGCTTCGCTGTTCTTACAAATAATGCATGGTGGTCACAAGCTAATTCAGCTGATCGCGTTTGACTACGAAATGCTGATGTACTCTGTTTCGTAATGCTTCAGAGAATTTTGTCACATGCGTAATGGGTAATAACTGTTTATATTATTTAATGTGTGTTAAAATTTTGCAGTTCATTATAGTGAAGTGAACACCTTACGTTCACTTTAGAACTAAAAATGTCGAATTACGTAGCATCAAACATCTACAACACTTAAAAAAATAGTGCAGAGTATTGCACATATTTATTTCTCCAGGGTCAAAACTGGAAGATTCTTCAACCGTACCTTTCGATACGCAGCTTTTGAACGAAAATCGGTGTCTGCTATGCACAGTGACTTTTTAAAATAAAAGTTTGATTGATTTTTTTTGTATGCACTTACCATGTTATAGCATTTTAATTTTACTATGCTAGCCTATTCCTCTTACACGATCTAAACTTGCTTCCCTCGCCACTTACGGAATGAAGTGCTGGCTAAGCCGCTCTTAGTTTATGGGTCTCGGCAGGGAATTGTTAAAGGGGATGGTTAGGAGGTTTCTTGAGCCTTGCTACATATTTCAGCTTGTAATTTCGGGAGGTTTGTTTCACTCTCGGGACTCTGTTGGGTAGAGGGAAGGGTTGTTGTAGAATGGGGAATGGCTCGTGAAAATTTCATCCCTCGCGACCAAGGGAAAGCAATTCCCAACTTCCTGGGCCCGTACCTTCAGTACGACGCGCGTACGTCATGCGGACATTGCAACAGGTAAGTCTCGACAGTATGGAGCACTCTACCTTAGCATTTTGAATTGCTTCCAAGCAACACAATCCGTAGTGGATCTGAATATGCGAAATGTGAATCCGCAAATTACAGTACTTCCCTACTCATCAAATTTAATTTTTTGTTTCGATGTTAGGTTTCGTATAACACCTATCTGAAAAAAAAATTTTCACACGCATAAAAAAAAGGACGAATTTTGAATGTGTTTTGGTATATTTTTATGTAACCCTACTCACGTATCTGTATATTGAACATTGGTAAACATGAAATGTCGATGTTTGTCAGAATTAACCAGTGATTAATAGGTCTATTGCTTTTCCTACATTAAATACTACTGAGTACTCTCATCCCGGTTTTCTCTTATGAAACAGAAATAGCCAATCGGGCGCAAGACTGCAACGTTAGGAGATATAACGTCACATATTTCAAGATATTCATCCAAATATACTTGTCTCGCGTGAAGTCATACCTCCAGTACAATGTAGTGAGAGTCACCAAATACATTAATTACGTAACTTCTATGCCTCAGGAAATTGACTCTCATTGAAACGGAAAAACGTCGATTTTTTATCATTGCCAATTGGCGGAAATAATGAAACTAAACAGGTCTCGAAGTGTCTTGCCGTTTGCAGATGAATTTAAAATTCAGCATCCTTACTGACAGCATTATTGTAAAAGATCGGTATTTTAGTTTTATTGTTTTCAATATTTTTTTGGGACTAGTAAGATCCCTTATGTCTATTTCCTGACAGTCATAAGCTAGTCACGGCATTTGAGCACTTTTTAAGCTCTAGTCATATCCCCCCCCCCTTTTTTTTTGGCCGACTCGTATCCTTCCGCCACTTGTTTATATAAAATGCAAAGACGTAGTGTATACATTTCTTTGTATATAAGTTAACGTCAGAGTCCACAATACAATATAACTTATTTAGTGATTATTGTATCATCGACAGGCATATTGAAAAACGTTAACTTTACCGCGAACAGCATACACGTAATACATCACACGTAGGCATAGTGTCCCCATTTGTAGGAGAAGCAGCTTTTCTCTTCCTCTCTGTCATTTGCTGCAGCCCAAAAGTATAAATACAGTGTCTGGATTCATGCCTCTAGCCAAGTCATTTCTCTTCTGCGCCTTTCCTCGCTCTTCATTATCACCCGCCGCGCTTCCAGCTATCATCCCCCTCACCCTTATTCTTTTCCTATTCCACTGTTCTCTTCCTGTAATGTGTTCTGGAGCACCCCCTTATCCTCTTCGCCGTACATTAGCTGCGAAACTGGGTTGGGCTGCGCAGAAGGGCCGGAGAAGCTAAAGGATGGGATGAACTAGAATGGGAAAACCCATGGCGATAAGGGGGGCGTGGGTAAGATAAGGGAGGGGGTGAAGAATTAACAAAGAGATTTGCTCTTACACTACAATGCCTAAGAATTGCTGTCCCCAGCTCTTTCTCTCTCGGTTCTTTATTCGATTTTTAATTACGTCGCTTCTCTCTTCGTCTTCGTAACCTTCCTGTACGCATGTCGGTCACTTCAGCATGGCCTCTTCCCGCTTCCACTTTATCCTAGATAAGGCTTGTTGAAAATTTTATCGATTTTGTTCTGCTGATAGCTGAAGTTTCGTAACTAAACCGGAGTAAATTTATGGTCATCGCAATGTGCGAAAAAGATGACTAACGTTAAATTTTAAGGGGGCGGTTCACCTCAGTTTTCAACGTCATTTTTAAATATATTTCTACTGGATATTTTCCCCCACCCTTATTTTAGACATCAATTGTGACTAAATCTTCCTCTTAGGAAATTTGTGTATCTCTCATAGTTTTTGCGTAATGAGTCGCAAACGTCTAAATTTGTACTTTACGGTTTTATGCACGCTACTAAAACCGACACACCAAACCGAAAAAAATGCACAGCGTATATCAATGTTGTAGACTGTGACCTGACACATATAAAACAAAAAAATATGTATTTTTGTATTAAAAAAATATTGAAATTTTGAAAGTTTCACCTAAAAATTCAGCATTTTTTTATTCGTCCTCCGTTCATTGTCACTGCCAGAATGTGGCTGAAACATTCTGGTCACGTAGCCACGTCACGTAGTCACATGGTCAAGTTAATAGTTGTTTGAAGCAAGGTGACATGGTAGTTGCTCGTGAGTCTATGCGTGAAGCTTAGCTCAGACTACCCCCCCCCCCCTCCTCCTTTCATACCATACTTTAATTTTTGCTTACGGAACACAGGCGGAGTTTGTAAGTTTCAAAAGTTGACGTCTGAGACTGTAGTAAATGTAATTTGTGATTAAAGATAGTTGTAAGGGCTTTTATTAAAAATGTTTACTTTATCGTGAACGGCCTCTGCACATCTGTAGCTGTTATTGGGCTACTAGACTTTGTGCAACTACTGTTCCTACTTGACTGAGAGAACCGGGAGCAGGGTCGGATCCTAAAACTACGTGTGCGCACGAAATAATTTCTGTTTGGTGACCTATAAACTGTTTATACATACGTTTGATTTTAAGGGCGTTGCACATTAATATAGCCAACTATTTTTGTTGAAAAGAATCGTGCACCAGTTTTTTTTAATGGCTTATGTGCAATGTACATGTGATATTTGTTTTAAATTGGTTAAGTGTGAGAGAAGGCATTTTAGTCTAAACTTCGCCAAGAAAATGAAAGACGAAATAAATAAATAAATTAATATACGACATTTCGGCGTCAGGTATTGTTCTCCAGATATACGTTACTCGAAAAAAAAATTTTTTTCGCTCAGAAAGTTGGCAAAAACTCTTGTCAGGGATTGTTTTTTTTTTTTTTTTTTGCAAATTGACTTTGAGAAAACAACAATTCTAAACTGATGATTTTAGCGCTGAATTATATACCACGCACTCTTAAGCGTCCGTTTTGAAAATGTCCGTAAACGTAAAAATCCTCACAAATGCTTCATGAATGCAGTTGCAGCCACCGATTTTGCTGCCAGGACACAGGACACGTAACTTCAAGCAAATAACCACGCCGCAGTGGTCGCTCTACCAGGCATCCTGTGTAGTCAAATTCTCTTTCGGTTTTTTATTCACCAATGCCCTGAAGCAGGCCAACAAATAATTCATATTCAACCGAACTCTGGAAAATTTTTTTTTTTAGTGAAATACTGAAAGTACGGAAAGACGTGACTTAACAGTAGAAAGTGTTGTCTTATGTCAGTAGAACAGTACAAGCAGAATCATCTTATCTACACAGAGAAAAAGGTTTGGTTGATTTCAACCGTATATATGTTTGTGTGTGGCCAAACAAGCGTGTAACAGTTGAACCAACCAAATATTTGGTTGCCTGGCAGGTATAGTTATCCCAAAAGGATGGTTTAGTCCAGTTATATATGCATTTTGTTAGGACAACAAATACCAATATTTGGCGCGTTTCATAAAATGTTATTCAGCTAACAAAACTTTTGTTGAATCAAATACATGTTTGGCCGTATACAAACATGTATACGGTTGAATCAACCAAACATTTTTCTCTGTGTAACTAAGAAATGCAATGGATCATCATGAATTAATGGGATGTATGTGGAAAATACGTGAGTGTTATTACTATAGCGTGTGTTTATGTTGTAGGTATTCATACTCATATGAAGTTCAGATGAGAAATTCGCATTTGGAATTATTATTAATATGTTATTGAATATTTTGTTTTGCCTTTTTTTATACTTAAACATTGGGCCATATCTAACCACTCCTTTTTTGTCCTTACGGAATGGACTTTTTTGTTTCGAACGTACTCGCAGTAACCAAGAAGAATTTCGGCCCTACTGTCGAAATATGAAATGCCCAGCTTGTCCGTTGTCGCCGGTGTGAGCTGTTGTGCGGCAAGGCACTGGTCGTAACTCGACACTGGTGTTGGGCGAGGGTTGTGAATGTCGCCAGTAGGGTGCGAGGCTGAAGCTTGGGGTGCCAGCTCGACAATCAGAGGCTGTCCTCGGCTGGGGAGCGAGTACAATGGCCTCCTCTCGTGGGAACGGAGATTGGGGCTGTAGAGAAGCCCCTTGTCGAACAAAACTGCTCCCTGCTGCAGCTTGACAGTCCCCGGGAGGGCTCTCCTTCCAGACAAATAGCGTCGTCTGCCCCTTCCATACATCTTCCTTTATCCTCTTTTCAACCTCCCTAACTAGTTCTAATGATTTCATCATTGCAGCATAGATAAGAGGTGTCAGATGCTTATTCCAGTAAATTACTCATTGGCTGCACCTAGTAGAAAAAAATTAAAATTTTTTGTATGTTGCCGTGGGCCGACCCTTGTGAGCACAGTTTATTTACGAGGGGATTATTTTAACGCATTCTTTATCTTTATCGCCTAACATGTTCAATGTTTTAAGAAGATTAAGTTTGTGGAGGATAAAGTTCAACCAAGCAAAACGTAACGCAGATGAATGTTACGGGGGAATTTTACAGATAAAACTGTAGCCTCTGAAGAAGCAATATCAGATGTTTCAACCAAAACAATACCCTTCAGGGGCCTCGCTACCTGCATTTCAAATGCGTTTTCGACTAAACTATTGAACGCACATTATATTTGTATAGCTTCTAAAAGAACACACACTTCAAACTATGTTGCTATATTTTTAAAAATTCGGCACGTTTATTAGAAACATTATTTTCTGGCCCCTCAAACAGCCAAAAATGCCCTTTTCAGACTGCCGCATGTGGAAAATTAACAATCGGATTCGAAAAACATAACTATAGAAACAAGCGCTGGACTTTAAACTACGCTGTCCATAATTAAAATAACGTGGCCACCGCTTAAAATCCCATGGGGAAAATGATAATATTAAAGCATTGCACGTCAGCTGAATAGCTTACGCAGAGAGGTGATAATGCGTTGCATACATCGCTTAGTCGCAGCCTTGCCGCCCCTACCTCTCACACCAAGCCTGTCTAGAGAGGCCCCTTAAGATGTCACGTGTAAGTAGAAACTTATTTAGTTCCTGCCTTTATCTAGTCTTATATTTACGATCTGATAAAACTCAGTTTCGGTTTAGGTTTCAAATCAACTTCCAGTCCGGAAGGTCGTAAATTTCTCCGAAGAGTGAACTGGTGGATAACTGCCAAACCAGAGGGTTGTAGAGGAAACAGATGGCAGCATGTTTTGGGAACCTCGTGGCAACTACGGCTATTATGTTACCAAACCGGAAGCTACAACGCAGTTACAAGTGGGTCGTGTTTATCTGGAAGTTAGTTCATCACTTAGCTGGCTCTCTTCCAGTTTCAGCTGGGAGCGATAACGTCGGTGTTCGCTGTCGTATGTTTCGTAAATTTGTGCCAGGACTGCCAGGCAGAGCAGTATTTGGAACGCCTGCTATCTGTTTACATCGGGGTTAGTCGAAGAATGCATAGTAACTGGTGTGCTGCACCGACAGCATGTGTCATCTAGTTTTCCAGCAGTCCTGCGAGTTATATCTTGCTGATTCATGTGTTGGATTCTATTTTTCTTACAAAATTTAACTGCCGTGAAAGTTTAACCTAGTTGCATACAGATTTTCAATCGCTCCCGGTACACCAAGCATACACATACGTTGTTTCCAGTCAAAATAACATGCATTTCTATTAAAACCAATGCTTTAATAAACCAAGAAATCACGATAAAATATTCAAGCATGGCTGGATTTAGTTGCTTGGAAATACTCCATTGCGAAATGAATGACTTTCAAAGTAAACTAAACAGATAATAGAAAAACATAAATAAGCAGAGTATGCTTGAGTCAACGGGATACATAGGCTACACAACTTGCAAAAAAATCGGGTCAAATAAAACAAGGAACAAGCAGATAATAAGTGAAAATTATATAAATAAAAAAAACCAGTTAACATGCGACACAACGATTAGACGAAACAAATGCACAGTAGATATCAGACACGAACAGAAAAATAACAAACCGACACAATGATGAGACGAAACAAAACATAACAGATATCAGACACGAACAGAAAAAGCAACAAGCGACACAACGATGATACGAAGCAAGATACAGTACAATAATTTGGGGTAACTTTGTACCATTTTGGGGTAACATTGTACCAGGGATTTTATATAATAGCTTTGTGGCATTCAACCACTATGCAAACTTTAAACTTTATGGTTAACACATTTATTCATCTAGAACACACCGTATTCTTGAATTCTGAAATACTTCATTTGAAATTAAACTAGGCTGGTGGTACAAAGTTGCCCTGACCGGTACAAAGTTACTCCAAATGACTAATTTTCTAGACAGTATAACAACGTTTCGGGAACTGGAATCTGTTTCCGTCATCAGGTAGACACACAGGGTTCACGGTTCCCGAAACGTTGTAACACTGTTTGTCTGGAAAACTACTTACTGTGTTTTGTTTCGTCTCATAGTTGTGTCGTTTGTTGTTTTTTCTGTTTGTGTCTGATATCTACTTTTTTTTTGTTTCGTATCATCGTTTTGTCGTATGTTAACTTGTTTTTTTATTTATTATGTTTGTTCCTTGTTTTATTTGACCCGATTTTTTTTGGAATTGCATGTTGTGTATGATCCTGTCGACTAAAGCATACTCTGATTATTTATGTTTTTCTATTAATTGTTTAGTTTTCTTTGACAGTCATTCATGGAGTATGTCCAAGCAACTAAATCCAGTAATGCACTCCCATTGCACAGTTCTTTCAAATATAATATATTCAAGCATACCAATATTTTTTTGTTATAATAATGTACTAACATTACAACGCTTACATCGTTACCGAGCAAAATTGCGATGCACGCGTTCAAGTCTTTTTCTAAATACTAATTTGTAGGCTCAGCAATTAAAAGGAAATGTAAAGTACGGCACATGCCTTGTGGTTCCTCTACATGCCCTTGAAATGTGTTGCATTAAGTTCACATTAGAAACATTGTTTCGGACATCTCAAAATGGTTAAAAACTGAACTGCCTTTTGAGATGTGCGTCAAAATCAGCCGGGTTCGAATAGTAAAAATATATAAACATGCGTTTTACTTTAAACCATACTTCCTACAAGTAAAATAATGTGATTACCGCTTGAAATCTCGCAGGAAAAAAACAATAATAGTAAATCACTCCATATCGTTAGAGTAGTTTTCTTGTAGAGGTGATATTGAATTATATACGCCGGTCAGCGTCACTCTTAGCGCTCCATAGATTTTGTGCCTTACACACGGACGCAGTCTATCTAGGGAGTCACCTTAAAAATAAAGAAGACGGTTCAAAAAAGCAAGCACTTCTGCTATCTGCTGCCTACTTAGTTATACAGAAATAATTAAGCAACGTAGGCATTCAGCCACCATCCGCCAATGACGTGTAGACAGCTGCCGTTAATTCAAGTTAAAATATGTTGATCTCAGTGTACCAAAAAGTTTACGCATTGGTAGAAGCACTAGGACACGGCATAGTAAGCTTTTTTTTTTTTTTTTTTTTTCCGGTTTTAGTGTGCAGTAGTGTTAACATAAAGGGTGTCCAGAAACAACCACATAATTAGCACACCACGCGAATCCTGGGCTGAATTGAAGATGAAAATATAAGTTGCAAAATGTGGCAATACTGCACGGAGAAAGTCCCTTCTTGCACTCAACGTCCAAGTATTATTTTATGCATGTTACGTCAAGTAAACGTAGAATCATGTTTTAACCTGAACCCATAATATGCAGGTCAGTACAATAGCAGTTAAATTAGTAAGATAGATATCTGTGGAGCGCAAGATACTATGATACCACATTGTGCATGTAAAATGTTAACCGTAAAACGTTTTGCCACTAACATTTTCGTAACTAGTTTAGCCCAGGATTCACGTCATGTGCTTACTAACTGTGCGGTTGTCATGGACATTCTGTGTAGTACGTAGACTGAGGTTAGGTTCGGGCTATTTTGTTTTTCAACCAAAGTTGTTCCGTTACGCCTGCACAAACGAAAAAAGCCGGGTAACTGGGCGACGGTGTATTCACATGGTGCGACCAGTGGAAAGTACAGTAATAGATTCACTATTGCGAGGCGTGCCAATCGTTACTATTTTGCTATTCTTTCCACTGTTTTTCTCCCACATTTGTAAAAGAAGAGGCGGCGTAAAAGTATTTTTAAAAAATAGATTTAGCTATAAAATAGCTGAATTGGTAACACTGAACCGTTTTCATACGGTAGCGTGTCTGACCGCCATGTGGGTGGTAAGTTAGGTTTTATTTCCGGCCCGATGTGTGCGCTAGGGAAAGGGGAGATTATATCTTTTTTCACGTTGTTGTCTACCCCGTTTCCAGGATAATATTGGTACATTTCATTGAAACGGACTTTCCCAGTTCTCTCCCGTTACATTACGATATTATTATTATTATTATTATTATTATTTTAAAGGAAATTCATTTAAGTTTACGGTAACTCGACTCGAGGGAAGGCGTAACAGTGCAGGAATTTCAAAGCCATTATGTTTTAATAAATGTGTAATAAAATATTACGGTAGGATCTTAAATTTTAGTTAAGCATTTGTGTAATCAGTAATGGACTGAAATTTTTTAATAAAGTTTAAATAGTAATTAACCAAGCGTAAATAAACTTGTATAACTGGTATCTTCCCCCGAGATACCGGATTAGTCGCGTACAAACAAAACTGCTTGGTACCAAAAATATTTTTTACAAAAATAAAAAACAAAAATCACAGTTTTAATATTCTTCTTAAAAATACTTTTGTTTGTATTTGTACGTATTAATAGTATCATAGTATTCGTATAGGTCGTTCGGGACAAAATGAGCACTAAAAATTTAGCCTTTGAAAAATATCACTAGACGTTGCAACATATAATTCAACATTAACTATAGTTGCCTTACTGTTTGTATTGTTGGCAGCGAAATTACGCAGTGCAGTTCCACAAATTTTCCTATTTAAAATTCACCAATACTGAAACAAAATCAACCGAAATCGACATAATTGTATTTTATATAATTAATAAAATAATTTTTTTCAAACTATATCGATTCAGACTCTCTGCACATTTTAGCTTACACGTGCAAACATCAAGTGAGGTCCAGAGATATTTTATATTTCCCGGCGTCAGCAGTTACGCGCGG
>PNEQ01051991.1:0-49588 GCA_003012365.1 Medauroidea extradentata
GGGGGCTTCAAATACCTTCGACAGATCAGTGTAATGCACAGCGGGGTTGCCTACGCTGAGTTTTCATTGCGCTCCCCTACGAAGACGGTACATTTCCGCCTACGGGTTTATAGTTAAAAAGTGCTTGTTTTGGCTCGTACTACCTGCCCTCAAGCGTTGTATCATGAATTAATATACACCCTGTATACTTTACAAAATTTTAATATTCCTTTAATTATTGTATGTTTCCATGAGCTCTCTTAGCAGGTTTACATAGATTTGCAGTTACAATTTACACAATTACATTTGAAATGTTTCAGTGATCAATTTTTCAAAATAAATTTTCTCTAAAGTATTCGATAGACTATATTGGGAGAAAAAAATGGGGGAATTATCTGCCCCCCCCCCCCCGTCCCTCAATTGGAGAGCTTGTTTCGCCACTGATACCCATGATTCCTTGCGCAATTTTGCATGTGTGCATACGACCATCCCGAAAAATTCGGGATGAGCTGAACTTTTTCCGTATAGAATGTCTAGAAGAAATACAGCTTACTGTGATTGGTTGACTTCTGAATCCTCCAGATCCGCACGAACTGTGGGAGTGGAAATTGGACTTTACACTATACAACATAAACGTTATGGTTTCATAGCTCTGTGGTTATTGTGCCAGAGTAATTAATTTAAGTGGTACGGGTTCGAATCCAGTGGCGGCTGCAATGATTTTTTAATGTAAATAATAAACATTTTAAGACGATGGTTAAGCACAATAAAACATTAAAAAAATTTTTGTGTGAAAATATTGAAGAAAATAACATTTTTATTTTACTATACAAACTTATGAAGTCAAGCTTCCAGCAAGTTAGGAATGTGTCAACTAGGCAACATGCACCAACATTTTTTTCTTTGCCATTTCACGTTTTCTGCACGGTTGCTGGCTTGCCTTGGCCTTAGCAAGCTTATTCTGCTATCTGGCAATAATCAATTGTATTTCATGTTCAATAAAAAGTGATACTAAAATCGGAAAAAGAAAAATAATTACATTAACACAAGGGTTACGAAAAGTTATTTTTATTTGTTGCAAAGACTTAT
Organism: Medauroidea extradentata; assembly: GCA_003012365.1. Taxonomy (NCBI): domain Eukaryota; kingdom Metazoa; phylum Arthropoda; class Insecta; order Phasmatodea; family Phasmatidae; genus Medauroidea; species Medauroidea extradentata. The sequence goes on from PNEQ01051991.1 coordinate 1,069, forward strand.
CACAAACCTAAATTAAGCTGAGAAATTAAGCTTGTGGTAAAAATAAGGGAAAAATTATGTATAGTCCTTCAAATGTTTGGTAATGAACATTTTTGTCATGACCGTATCCAGAAGGGAGGAGGTTGGGGGTTGAACCACCCGAAATCTATAAAACAAAACAGTGGAACTGAAGTAATAATATTGTTGATGTGGAAAAGTAAGTTATATTATGTTTAATGTGCATTGAAATAATAAGGGATATTCATTCTTGAACACATAAAAAAATAGTTTCACCTGTAAAGTACATGTATAAAAATAGTCACATCCACCCCCCCCCCCTCTTATTTTAAGTAATTTTCTGGGTACTGCCATGTTTTTTGTACATGTAATTACGAAAAATACCGACAGTATCAATAATTCTACTCTACACAAATTATCCTATAAATCAAAATATGCATGTTACAAATCTTCTATTAAAATATAGAAAATGTAAGTTACAGATATATTTATTTACCAGAAAGTTGATGCTAAGTTAAACTTTTAAATGTAGAGTATGCGAAAAAATTCACCAATAACACGTAATTTTGGGTTTTATTACCGCACTGTCATATTACACAGTCGTCATTGTAAAGAATACACGTTTCACTGCGTAATTTTGCAATAAATACGCTAAGAACTTAGAAATCCCCACTAAAAACATGCATTTTAATGCTATTATTACGTAAATATTAATAGTGAAGTTTAACGTTAGGAACAGCGTATAAAAACAAATTCATCTAAACTGTGAAATAAAAAAAAATATCAATTACAAAAATTATATGTTTTAGTACAACACTGTCCCATCCCATATATAGCACATGAACTTGTGACAAGCCTCGCACTTCGCTTGAATTTTACTTGAATAAAGCCTGCTCGCAAAGCTTGCTGCCAGCCTGAATCAAGCTCGTACACTGTAAAAAAATTTTGTAAAATTTACAAGGAGATTCTTTGTATTTTTATAAATTCTTGTAGAACGGCAATGTTTTCCTTCGTAAAGTCATTAATTTGTAAAGTTACAAAGGTAAAGTTTGTAAAACTACAAAGGAATTCCTTGTATGTAACGGATTCTCTAGATTCGAGGATAGTGTGACATTTTTTTGAAACTTTGAAAGTTGAACGTTCGAATCAACGGCCATCAGTACGTGTATTATAAAGAAAATGACAACAGTTGACATCACGTATAGTTTGTTGGCAAGTTATTATAAAAATGTAAACAATAATGACGTTGACGTGGTAGGGTAATGGTTAAGGTAACAAGAATGTCAAAGCTAAGTGTACGGATTCGATCCCGGGCAGTGGCGGCCAGGAATGAAAATTTTTTTTAAATTAATGGTTCTGTTCATAAACGCACTTAAAATAATAGCAAAATGATTATTTAGCTTAAATTATCTTCGTTACAGTGAGTTTAATAAATGTTTTGTTTGGGAAATATAAAATTTTAGGCTACAAAGAATACCTTTGGAGTTTTAAAAGATTTTCTTTGGCAACTAGGTTTCCAAAGATTTTCTTTGTAAAATTACAATTTTTTTACAGTGTACAAACTCGCATTTCATATATTTGACTTGTCGTAAGCTTGCTTACAAGACTTGGGACTGCCGCAAGTCTGATTTAAACATTCCATAAGATTGTATTTCAGTTCTGTTTAACATATGGAAAGCTTGCTCAAGTGCCCTAAACTAAATATTAGATTCCATTCAGATTTGACATAGCAATTCTGTATCACTAAACTCTCTTTCAGTGTTTATTGATACCGATGTTTGATCGTTCCATATATAAGTGAAAATATATCTTCACGATATTATGTACAATCACATAATTAACCAGCATTCATTTCACAACGCTGTTGCAGACCTACCAACCCTCCCGATTTAGGCGGGAGACTCCCGGTTTAGGCGGGAGACTCCCGATTTTTGAGATTATCTCACGCTTTCCCGATTTTGAGCGATAATCACCCGATTTTTCACTAGGACGCTCTTTAAAAAAATATTTAAATTGTGTTTTGCGGTTGGTCGATATGTAAGACGATTTTGGCGCGAGTATCGATGTAATCTATATATATCGACAGTGTGGCTATCGTAACTTGTTCAAAAGTATCTCCTTACGCGGTCGAAAACTCGTAAATAGTCGACAGTCGTGGTGTGGTAGAAACTGGCCGATTTGTTCGTTGGATGTTTTGATTAAAATAAACGTGCTTGGTCTTTCGGAAAAATGTCAAAGAAATACGATGCTGTATTCAAAAGTGCATATTCGTGTGAATTTCCTTCAATAGTAGAGTCGAGAAAAGGTGCGACGTTCGCATTTTGCAAGTTGTGTAGGTGCGATTTTTCAGTATCCCATGGTGGAAAGTGTGATGTTGTGAAACACGTGAACACTAAAAAACATAAAGATATTGCCGAGTGCGTGGAATAAAACCGTAAATTGGATTATGTATTAATAGAGACAACAAAAACGTAACACCTGCAGAATGTTTGTTCACTGCATTTATTGTCGAACATAACCTGCAGTTCACGTGTGCCAACCACGCAGGTCTGTTGTTTAGGCAGATATTCCCAGACAGCCACATAGCAAAGAAATACGGTTGTGCGAGGACAAAAACCGCATCGATTGTTAGTAAAATGGGAAATAGGGAAAAAGAAAAGATAGTGATTGCCTTGCAGAATACTCCGTTTTCTGTTTCTACTGATGGTAGCAACCAAAGTGATTCAAAGCTGTATCCGATTGTGGTGACGCTCTGTTATCCCGAAACCTAGCAAACAGAATGTTGTTTGCTTTCAGTTCCCGCTTTAGTCGGCGACGCCACTGGTTTGAACATCGGCACACTTTTGCTTACCAATCTCAAGTCGTGCGGAATTCCCTTGTCCAATTGCGTGGCTCTTAGAGCGGATAATGCACCAGTTATGGTCGGCCTAAAAAATGGTGTGGCTGGTGTGCTAAAGAGGGAAATTGAAAATTGATTGTGGTAGGGTGCCCATGCCACCTAATTAATTTAGCAGCTGAGAAGGGTGCAGCATGCCTTCCTGTCAGTGTGGATGAGTACTTGATTTACATCTATTTTTACCTATAGAAGAATGCTAAAAGAAAAGAAAAATTGATTCAATTTCAAGAACTGCATAACACTGAAATCAGAAAAATTCTGAAACACGTTTGTACATGGTGGCTTTCCCTTGGCAAGTGTTTAACTAGAGTTTTGCAGCAATGGGTCCCTCTAACTAGCCTGTTTAAAAGTGTGGTCAACTGTGATAAGGGGCCTGATGTTAGTTTGCAATCTTACAGAATTCCCAAACTTAGCCAGAATCTTGACACTAGCAAAGTTCCAGGTTCTTCTGTTGGTTCAGACAAATGTGAAAAAAGCAAGTCAACAAATTCCTCAGGCAAGAAAAGGTGCCCAGAATAACAGACCACGTGCACAAGCTATGTGAAGAAATCAAAGCATGAGGACACTTCAGGAAATTCATATCTGTCTCGTGAAGAAAGGCTATTTATGTTTTTGTCTTCCGATTTGAACAGGGCTTTCTGCCCTTTTCTTTCAAATGTCTTACCAGCATTTGTAAAACCAAATGTAAACCTTCAGTCAAGTACACCCCAAATCCATGTACTCAGGTCAGTATTACTTAGTATGCTGCAAAATTTGTTATCAAAATTTGTTAAGCCTGCTGTTGTGAAATCTGCATCTTCAGTTTTAGAACTTGAATATCACAGCAAAGTTAATCAGAAGGATGACACTGAAATAGTAATAGGTAGTGTCACTACTAAAGTTGTAGAAACATTGAAGCAAGAAGAAAAAGTGATATATTTTACCTCAATAAGGAAGTATTTTTCCACAGTGTGTGATTATATAGTGCATAAATTCCCACTGAAGAATGAGATTCTCATTAATGCTGAAGTAGCAGAAATTTCATCTATTAGTAGTGCATAATTTTCTAACATAAAGTTCTTTCTTGATAAGTTCCCAAGAATTTTGAATGTGGATGCAAAAGACTTTGACAAGGAGGTAGATGAATTGCAGTCACAGTTCTGTATGTTTAAGTTTGAAGACCTACCCCAAGAAATTGTAAAAGTGGAAAAAATGGATGTCAAGTGATCTTTAGTTGGTAGAATGTCAGCTGCAGATGGGATTCTGAAGTATGATAAACTGGCTACTGTTATGCTTCCAATTTTGACCCTCCCACACAGCAACACAGAATGTGAGCGCGTTTTCAGTCAGGTCACAAAAACAAAGACTCAGTTTAAGGCATCACTTAGTAACGAGACATTGGAAAAACTGTTAACAATAAAGTCCACACAACAGGGAAATTGTTTCGAGCAGAAGTTTAATACCCCATTCCTAGACAGAGCTAAATCTGCAGCAACAACAATGAAGAACAACTAAATAGACATTTGGTAAGTAATTTACTCTAAATCTATATTTCTCAAAGGAATCACAGTAAATTAGTCGTTAAATGTCGTTCGTAACATGTCATAAAAATGAAATAGGTATAAAAAACCAGTTTCATAGTTTTAAAAAAAATCCTCCTGATTTTTCATATTTGAAAGGTGGCAGGTCTGCTGTTGTTACGAAATCCAGAAACCTTAATGTTTCACAAAAAAAGTTCGTATTCTTACAATTTAACTGCAATAGGAGACTTATTTATGTGTTCAAGGTGGTTCTGTGGCTAGCATGTTTGCAAAGAATATATAGAGAACCAGGTTGAAAGTAAGAATCGAAAGGACGTTTCCGAGAAATATAAGTCCCTACAAACATTCCTAATGTAAACGGCATATGGTTAAGGAGGTTCTGGGTTCGATTCCCGGGTCAGGCTGGGTGTTTAATTATGTTCGTCTGTATTCGTCCCGATTATTAGTCACATTCCTCTTTCTGAGTCACTGGCCTAGCAGTACTGCTGGAGCTCATGGGTTCAATGTTTCTGAGAAACTTAAAATTTTTAATTAAAAAGAAACAAAAGTATGTCTAATGCATATTCTCAAAATATAAACTGTTTTGGGAATACTATCAACCACGTGCAGTAAATAATCAAAAATACTACATTACATATAAAATAATGTCGGGAGAATATAGACAGAAAAATTCTACCATACGAAACATTATTCTTATATGCTCGTTGAATACTACCTATATCACCAGTGTGGTTAAGTTAACACATTGCCATCCATATAACTGACTTTAACAGCAGTGACCAACAAATATATTCAAATAAGTAGCCAAAAGTTTTTTATTTGTAAACTACCTATATAAGGAATTTATTGTGTTTCAACACAAACAAAATCTTAAATTTCAAATACAACATTTTCTTTACAGCACAGCAACAATAAATGTCCAAGGATAAGAATGACGTACTCGTGTTTCGATCTTCTTGGATCTCTTCAGGTAAGGGTAGGTTGCAGATTTCAGCAACCACCTTACGACACGGTTTACAGATTTTCGTAAACTTAGAAGTTGGCGTGAAAGGTACAAGAAACTTGACACCTTCAATAAATGTCTTTGTTCATAAACACTGTCATATTGATAAATAAAATTCACAGAGCAAATTTTTGTGGTTCCTGTTTACAGACAGTATTTCCGTAAGTTACAGAAGAATTTCCGTAATTTTTGCTGTAAATATTCCGTAGCACGACAGACAGTTATGTGTTTTTATTTTACAGTAATTTTCGTAATTCAAATTTACGGAATGGGTTTCCGTAAATTAACGGAATATTTCCGTGATTATTTCCGTAATAGTACGGAAATTATATGGATAGTTCCGTATATTTAATTTACGAACAAATTTTCGTAATTTATATTAACGGACTTCTTTTCCATAACTTTACGGTAGTTTTATGTAATTATTTCCGCTAAATTACGGAAATATTTAACAGTGTAGGCATAAACCGCAATTTATTTTTAGACAGTACATTCCCATTTATTTTGTTATGCAAAATCGCACAAGATATGTGGTACTACTACACTGTGCGACAGTGTTTAAAAATATGTATTCAAAATAAGTCTGTGGTTAATACCTTTGGTAATTAATTAAAAGGAATACAACACTGTTCATAAATAATTTCTGTTCATGCCATGTCCACGGTTCCTGCGAGATCCCATATGTCCGGGGCCTTTCAGAAAAGATAAGACGGCAAGGAAACAGGTATAACATACAGACTGCTTTCAAATCAAGGATCACATAAAAAAGCATCATTACAAAGGTGAAACCAGCAATTAAAAAACTACAAACTCAGGACTGTGTCTATCAAATACCATGAGATTGTGGAAGTGCATACATAGGAGAAACAGGCAGACCCCTTACCACGCATTTAAATAACATTAAAACAACACCCACAAAGGTGAGATACAAAAATTCAAACTGGTCGAACATGTGTGGGAAAATAGTCATAAAATACTTTAGGAAAATGCCACTCCACTCACACTAGAAACACACCCTATCAAACGAAAAATAAAAGAATCAGCATTAGTGTGAATAACTCTAATGTATTTAGTCAGCAAAGTATTGAATTAAGAAACATGTGCAAACCTTTAACAAAAAAGGGAACAAAATTATTTACGAAGTGACAGTAGACTATAAAACCCATTAAAAGGTGCGCGGCCAATCAGGAGAGAGCTCGACAACCATTTGTCGCGTTAGGAAAAGAGCTGAAGGCTATAAATACCGTGAATTTTTTTCCAGTTTTCACTTTTACTTCACCTGAAGACGGGAGCAGATGTCAGTTCCCGAAACGTCGTGAAAAGTCGGACTTTGGATGTCTACTGTGTCCTTTTTGTCTGTGACGTCGTCGTTATCCTGTCTTGTGTCTTTTATTGTATTCGTTCCAGTATTGTCTGTTCTGTCTTAACTCTGATATCCTGAGTTTTACACATTAGTTTGTTTTGTATTTAAACTTTTATTTTTGGTTGTTTATCATTATTATTTGTTGTCCTTTATTTTATTTTTTTCGTTGTCTGTCTTTTCTCAATAATACAGCTTGTCAGACAGTGGTTTGTATAAAACAAGTGTCGCATGTGGGAATTGTACAGGACAGTCGGCAGGTTTTCTTTTGAGAAACGCCTGCAATTTCATTCTGATGCTGTTCACCTCGTACCGCCCATCACCATCGCTCAAGACCTAGCTGTTAACCGTGTAACTAAAAGCTCACGATCTAGGCCTATCAATTTAAAGTATGTCTCAGACGATTATTATGATGTAGCAGAAACGATCCTCATAGAGTAAGAAGAAAATTTAACTAGAGTGATTTCTACTGTGAATGGATTTAAGTTGTCCAGTACCAACACAGTTATTTCAGTAATAAAGTTTTTAAATGTAAATTTATCTTTGAGGAAATGGAGGAAGTACAAAACATAGGATCTGGCTTTATCATAAGACATGCCGATTACTGATAATAATACTCTGTTCTTTGAAAGATTTTTACAATGGGAATGTATGACAAGATGAGTATTCATGGATATACGCCATAACTTGCAAGCAATGGCGTATATCCATGAATACTCATCTCGTCATAATACTCTCATTAAATATATATATATATATATAGTTTAAGGCAATACCGGTTACACTTGTTTTTTTTTTTTTTTTTTTTTTTCGTCAAACAGTAAGTAAATTAGATTTAACCATCAAAAGCTGTTGAGTTAGTATTTGTATAACAATATGAATCCTGATTTATGCAGGGACCTGCTTACGAGCTGGCTAGAATGGGTGCGTCAACAAACCTGCGGTTGTCTGCTATGACGCACGGCGTGTGATGGCTACAAGGCGTCGCACGTTCACGCGCTTGCTACGTCTGCTTGTCGTGCAATATCAGTCACCTATACATCACGTGTTCAAGACTATGTTGCACTGTTATATCCCATGAGTTGACTTGCGATCAAGCAATCACACAATGACTTTGTGATCACGTATATCAGGTAAAGAATAATATTTCTGAACAATTTTACCTGTAAAATTAAAATTGGAAGTAACAGTTTGTTTGAAAATAACTCTATTTATATTTGGGTGACTGTTATGTGAATTGACTTGGTGAGGTCTGAAAATGACAACTATTCCCCTGTTTTAATCAGTTCAAAATTTACAACCTCTGATCAGGAAATACCTTCGGTTTCATCATACTTAATTTTGAATTGTGTTACTGTGGTATAATGACATTGAAATGTCCATTTATTTTCATATTTTTTGTACGTTAGTTATTTATCTGTCAATAATAAGGAATAATATTTCGAGGATGAATCTAATTAAGAATTACATGCTTCGAAGCCCTCAAACATCGCTAAAATCACAGAGTTTATCACCTTAACATATATAATTTATGGTATATTGGAAAGAAATAATCATGTTCTAGGCAAGTGTCTCTAACACGTTTAACAGTTCTGCAGAACTGAAACATTGCTTAAACTTTTTCTTCGGTGTTTCTCGTTGACTTATATCATTCAGGAATTTCACTCGAATGAAAATCCTTTGCACTACAAATACTTTGATAATAATGTCAGAAACATCGTTCACTTCGTCAGAAATGGCCTCGATAATTTTCTTCGCAATGCTCTGTGTTTATCCTAATTGACAACCCCAAAAATTTCTGAAACATTTGTTCCATTTCTTTTACTTTTGCAAGGAACATAGGCGATGGTTCAAACAAGCCACCGTGTAACAAATGCTGCACCCACGACAACATGTCCACAGATTTTTTGTATGAGTGTAGTTGCCTAATTCTGGAAATTCCTTGTGAAACATTTTAGCTATCCGTCCTGCTAAATATTGAAGCCCATCCACTGAGAATTCTACTGCTACTGACTTTTCTGTACCGGCTAAATCGAGCCGCCGTATAGGTGACGTAGCAAAGTCAACTTCAAAATTGGGTTCAGCTTTACGTTCACCAACAATTCCTGGATTTTTAAAGATACTACTGACAATAATTTCTTTTGACCCAGCTGCAACATCTGAAGTGTTCAACTAATTTTGAACGATACCAGGGCTCTTTCCGAGGATTATCATCCTAAGTCAGCATAAAATATCAATGGGAGATGGGTGATCATTTAGTCCACCTCTAGTTCTTATTTGGCTGAACAAATTTTCCAAGCAGTCTTGGTTTAGTCTATGAGTCAAGAGGTATTTTATGCCAGGAAAATTTTTTCTTAGTTCGGATAAAAGTTTTTTAGTTGAATTGGCAGATTTAATAATGCCCTTTCTGAATAATCTGTAGCGATTTTTCCCCACATCTCATTTCGGCAATGTTTCCCGACAGTGAATCCAAAATTTTGTTCTGTGTACTTTCATTCAATCCATAAGTCTTTTTGAATGGGAGTGTATTAGAACTTCGCTTATTGGGAACATAACTGTTCATCAGGTCAAACCAGGAGTTTATAAGATCAACGAAGTTTGCGGTGACAAGGGCATTCTCTGCTCTGCTATATTTCCTGATAGCAGTAGCAGTCGCAAGTCTTACTTTCTATCTTTGAGTTTTTTTCGCATTTAACATAAAGTGCAGTTGAATTGTCGCATGAACGTGCTTCTGAAGATGAAGCATTTTGAACTGTATCTAACACTGGATTCTTTTTAACATTTCCATTGGGACATATGAATCCAGTGTCATGTAACCGTTTCTTGTAAGTTTGAGAAGATGCGGAACACAAGGGAAAAACATAACGAGCACTCATTCAGTACTGGATGTGAAAACCCGCTATTGGAAACCTAATTATTTCCACAATGCTAGGTTACCACCACCACCACCACTTTTCCTACGCATGCAACAACTTGATATCCACACGCATACAGTTCGCATATGATTGTATTCAATATACCTGCAGTCGTATTCTTATCAAAGTCAATGTAGAAAGGCCTCTTCCATGATGAAAATAATCCTCTGGCCATTACCACTTCAGCGTGAAGTTCCACGATGCGATCGGCAGCTTTAAAAGACCCTAGAAAAGTTAATTCAACATTTTTTATATTGCTTTACGACTCTTCGACAGCCGAGGTAATTAGAAAACTGTTAATCACACACAACGACAGGAACTTGGAGAGCAACCGGCAATTGTCTTTGTTAATGAACCGTCCACACATTTTCGCAAGGTAATTTAGGTAAACCACAATAAACCGTAATCAGGATGGCCAGGGCCGGAGATCGAACAAGGACCTTTCAGAATGCGAGTGTTGCGATTGCACCACCTCGCTATGAGATTAAATTTTTCATAATCTGAGAAGGCGATGTTTTATATGTGATCTAAAAACTTGTTTAGTGTACAAATGGTTTCTTGAATGTATTAGAGCTTCACAAGATAGTACTATTGTTGAAATGCAATTGCCAACAATTAAAAATGCTAGCTTATACAAGCATTCAGTGTCAATAAAAATTAACTGTAACCATATCAGAAATCTTACCTTTGCTTCTTCAAAAATAAGAATTGTCAATTTCTGCTCTTCCTTGAAGTCCAGGGCACCAATTTTCATTAATCTAAGCACGTCTTTGAATAGTCCCTGCCTCATATTGATGCTTGAGGCCCAGTGACGTAGTGCAGACAGTGCGAGAAGAGTAAATTGTATTTCATTGCGAAGAAATATATAGCACCTTTTTCCAACATACCTTAACGTGAAATATTGTTTCATGTCCGCGTTTGTCTACACTACCTGTTTTTTATCACGTAAAATCACATCGCACTGAGTTTTAGTTAAAACCTTGCTTAACTTGTCTTCTGAAAACATTTTTTTTTTCGTGTAGACTGTTCTATCTGTTAAGAAAAAGTTTTTGAAAACCTGAATTTTATTCATTTTGTTCGTGCACTTCTTTCCTGCAGCACTTCAAAATATTTTCAATCATGAGAATCTTCTTTTTTTGCTGTGCAATAAGGGTCTCTAAGTAAGCTATTCTTGATGTCAACTGCTTGTTTTGCGATTTTAAAATAGTACACATTATGACGTGTGTATCGTCACGAGTCAATGTATGGCGTTTCAGTTTTTAGCTGTGTTTACAGTATGATAATCCTACTGATTGGCTATACGCTAATAATTTTTATATTCTTATTTATTATTTTTATACGCCGGCGTAAATGTTTGTATCTAGAATAGTAACCTTTATTTAATAACTGTATATAGTGATTTAGTTTGGACGGGTGACGCTTGGGTGCGCCACAACTCGTGGCTAGGTTGCTGGCGACGTATACGGCAAGTATTACGCTGAGAGCCGTCAACTGGACTGGTCAGAGGGAACTGCGAGGCAAAGTGTCTCTCGTCTCTACCCACCTGAGGACATATGGTGTGGGGTCTGAGTATTTGTGGAGATTTTCTACAATATCGATTGAGACATTCTCAGCTGTTGTAGTGAAGGTTACTTCAGTGGCAGCTTACCTTCTCGCAAGCAGAACTTCGTTCTCGACACGAGAGACCATCAAAATGATAACCGCTCCTCGTCGTTCTGCGTGTCCAATTCTACTGCAGGGGCACCCCTCAACTGCGCCGGATATGACATTGGATATGAACTCTTCTTGAAAGAAGCCTCTAAGTGAATAAGGTAGGGTGTCCACCAGTGTTTTTGCCCTACTGAACGTGGGCGAAATTACTCTCAGTTTAAAGTGGAACTATTTGTTTGGCGAAGCAACTTTACAAGTTCAAAGAGTAGCCGTCGGTTAGCCACTTGATTGTCACCCATCACTGAACATTGATTATGTCTGACGCTATGTTAAATGTAAGACTTGTATCTCAAAACAATTGTAATAACTGTGTTCAGTAAATGTTAATTAATAGATACGTAATGCCGGTTACATTATTTAACAGCAGATCTCAACGTTACATATTTGGACTGTCCAGAAATAATTTGGGTTTGGATTTACAGGTTTGGTCATGTATGACATATCAGAGGGAGGCACTCTTGAAATCCACAGCCCCACAAGCTGGAGGTCTCAACATTTCCCAACCACATGCCTCGTCATTACAATGCACAGTATTTTCTGGCTCATGCAGCAAGTCAGAAATTATTTGTTTCTGTTCACATTTAATGTTGCGGATTTTCCTGTCGCTAAAAACTAATGTCAAGATGAATATTTTCCCTTCAATGCCAAGGTAAGATTAGAGACCTACATTGAATTGTCAAAAAATATTAACAGAATGGTTTTAACTGTTATGCTCAAAATGTCTTTACACTTACTTTAAATCATGTTATCATTCATTGCGCTTTGCCATGAAATATATGCTTGGTACATGTAGTGAAGTTATGAAATCACCTGTTTCACAACACCAAAAGTAATTGTTTTTATGAAAGTGTCTTGGTTATGGGAACACCATAGAATTTGTCTCAACTGATATTTTAAAACGAATTTAAATTATATTTTCAATTCATTGGTAATGTAAGCTTTACAAAATAAACTGCCAAAATGCAGGCAAATGTGTATTTAACAATAATGGTTTTATAAAATTTTTGTAAAATAAATCTGGTAGGAATTGATGATGTAAAGTTAACTTGCAGCTAGTAGTTAAGCTAAATTTTGAAATTTTGGGAGTGTGTATCATTAAATTGGATAATGTATCATCCAAATTCTTAAAAAGTCTTAGCAGAGGTGGAAGTAATTATAAAAACTGTAACTTTAAAAACAACGTTTTCCCCATAAAAATTAAAAGTACTAATTCAAAGAAATTTCTGTTAATGTTACAAGAATCATAGTCTTGTTTCAAATATCTAACATACAGTTGTGACATAAACACCAGTTGCATATTTTAACTTTCAATTACCTAGAACAAATGTCACTTCAACCTTAATGCTTTTGATTGTACAAAAAAAATTATAATGGTCTTCAACTATCAAGTATGGTACCATTTAGTATTGTAATGTAGAAGATATGAGAGTGTAACTTTTGTACAGTTGTGATCCTTTCATCGGCGTCGTAAGCATTTGATTTTTTTTTTAGGGGGGGGACATCACTGGTAGAGAAAGTGTACATATAACCTACGTAATAAAGGGGTTTGTAGGAGTCCTCCACGGGGAAATTTTATATTTTAAGGTGCAAAATGCTGCTATTAAAAGAGTTTCTGCATCAAAATATTTAATATACAACTGAAGGAAATCTTAATCTTAAAAAATCTTAAAAACTACGAAATTTGGGGGGGGGGCTTTCCCCCACCCCCTCCGGTTTACGACGTCCTTGGATCCTTTCGTCTTATGAAGTATGTGTGTAACCACCACTGTATTGTGCTGTGTACATATTGAAGCATTCTAGTTACTTTTCTCTATACTTTGTTGAAGTTATGCTGTACTTAAATTGTTGAATATGTGTATATTGTTGAAGGTATGTGTAATACTGTATAATATTTGTATGTAAAAATTGATTAATTCTGTACCTCCATGACTTAAACATAGTTGTAATTGGGGTCTCAAAGAACTAACTAAATAAAATAAAATATAAACAAAATTAGACCTACTATTAAACTTTAAATTGCTAGTACCATCGTTAGATTTTAATATTTTCTACACAAGTTTTAAAAACCCAAAGATGTGTGTGATATTAAGTTTATAATGTAAAGGATACTTTAAGTTAGGAAGTAAAAAGTTGTATTTTCAGTTAAACAGGCCCAATTACAGTGAAACCTCTTCAATACAAACCTGATAAATTTTTTTTCTGTTTGTGATTATGTAATTTGTAATCAGGTGTTGGTTTTTAAAATAATGTTCACACTGTTTATCCGCACATATCACACATTCTTATCTCCACAATTATTTCCTTGTACTAGAGGACTTCGTATTATGTGTGTTTATGCACATAAAAATTATTCTTAAGCATTTAAGGTATTACTAGAGTTCTCAAGGGGACTGAAATTCACATAGTAACTGGTTTTATATAAATGAGGTTTTACTGTATTTCAGGTATACATATTTCCTGAAAGCTTAGCATTTCTCAAGTTTTTTTTAGGCTGAGAACATTCTATGTATTTTATGACTCTACTACAGAAATGTAATGCTGTACTACTACATCAAAAATGTTAAATTTTATAATTAGTTGGTGAAAATATGTACTTATGGTTGTGAAAATAAAGTTTTGTGTGTTTACGCATGCACATGTGAACAATGTATACACATTATCTGAAGTGTGTTATTATAGGAGCTGAAAATCGAGGTGTGTACCTAATAAAAACCAAACATGTATTGTTTTTTAAAAAAATTCAATGAAACAATAGGAAAGTTATGCATTCTTTCTGCAAGTATTATAAATTTTTCCATTATGTGCTGTCTTTTTACCTGTGTCTTAGTACAATCTTCAACACAACAGCACAAGGAATCTTACAGCATTGCTTTCTATTAATAATAAAACAGCGAAAGTAAAAGTACGAGATGTGAGACGTGACTACAGTATTTTTTCCAGGATTTGCTTTCACTAATAGATTGCTCCGAAATGTAATTAGTTTTTACTGATAGTAATTAACATACTTTAAAGTATTTTTAAAAATAAAGGCACTTTTTATACCCCGAAGTGAATTCATTGGTTTTTGTTTTAGCCTACATTCCTGTGACCAGTGTATCTGCATGGTATCCAGAGAGTACTTGTCTCTAATAGTAAGCTACTCAATTACCTCTTTGACTTCTGTGCATTATCCACCACTCATAATACACAATAGCAGTATATGAATTTGATGTTAAGTACTTAAATGACTGTGAATTGTGATTCAATAACAGAGTGGCATTTACAATTTAATGCTGTTTGTCCCCCACTATGGAAATTATTCTATTTAATTTCATAATTTGCGATGCAGACTACTGATGTCAAAAAACCAATTTCACAAAAATGTAGGGCCAGCTGAGCTCACAGGTATTGTGACGTGCACGCGCATGTAGCCCGTACTTGATTTCTTATCATACATTAATTTGAATTTTTTTTGTTTCCTTTAACTAATAACTTTATCAAGTGTAACGATGTATACGGCGGGATTCAACACTTTAATTGGGGATGCTGGAAGAGAAATGAACATTAAAAATTTAAATTTTAACTAATTTATTTAGTGTTTGGACTTATTTTAAAGAGAATTTAATTTTAAACAATTTTTCAAAGTAATTTTTTCTTATATTTTGCTTCGTTTGGATTTTAAAAATTTCAAGTACACTCTGAGATCGCCACCCTATGGGATGGGAGGCAAGTCAGAAATCAGACGCTTAGAGGCAGGTGCAGAGATATGCCAGATGCAACTTTGTCAATTTGTCAGTAATTATATTACATACTTTTCTTCCATAATAAATGTCAACCAGTTTTCAAACAACTTGGGTCCCGTTGTATGACTCCGCAGCTTGGCCGAGAAAGTCCGGGTGTCCGCCCAAGAAAGTTAGTCGTCATACGTCGGAGTTTGTAGACGGTCGCTGGGAGATGGTCGGCTAAGTTATCAGTCAAGGTGTCATGGCAGGACAGACAGGAGATGTAAAGGAGCGCTGGTGCGAGGAAGTGAAGCCTCGGGGGCAAAGTCGCCCTAGATAAAACTTTATTTAGTTTGATTTTTATCATTTTTGTTCTTTTATTTTCGTAAGTACCACTAGGTGTAACTAGTTGTGTTGCACAATATGTAACCGTGTAGTCATAATTATGAGCAGAGAATATATTTACTCGTGAGTACCAAAGTTTGTAAAGCGTGGTACCGAGCTACGGCATCCTCTTGGGCAGACACTCAGTAATAACTATATTATGCAGAATTTTAAACTGCTGCAGATTGCTTAGGGCTTAGTAGAGTGTTTGGCGGATTATCACTTGTCGTGACACCTGTTATATTTGGCTTGGTTTTGTTATTTAGTTTGTTTGCCATGGGCAACTAGTGTCATGAAAAAGATTGGTTAAAGCTACAAGTAAATAACTGTATGGAAGATATTCTTGGCTTTGTTTTTGTTGGTAGTTATGCCACTATATTTAATCTAGAAGACAAAAACCTAAGGGACAAAGATGCTATCCGGGCACGAGTAAAAGAATAAGCTGCAGAATAGTTAGTTTCATCACTCTCCACTGGTGCATTAGTGACAACTAATAGAAAGCACCTGCAGAACCACTTGTCGGGCTAGCAACACGTCTCAACTGCTGCGTCACATAAAAAATAGCTGACCTCAACCAGAACAGTGTGTGTCCACTCCAAACAGTTCTCTCCCACACAACCAACTCATCGACAACTTAAGACTACACAGACAAGGCGTGTCACAGTACCCACTGTGTGACAAAATTCAGATTACTTTGTGCATTGCTGCAAAGCTTGAATCTTAATACCCTTATGAGGGGAAAAGTGATATTACTAATTGTTAAGTTGTTTTTTCAAAGCTGAGCTATTTACTGTAATGTTGAACTGAAATATTTTTAGATGGGTTTTTTGTAAACATCCTACCCAGTACCCATAAACAAAGTTATTACTTACCTCGGATACAAGAATAAAGACACCGTGATACATAGAACACTTCTACTTTCTAAAAAGAGTGATGTGTTTATCAGCCAATCTTTTTACAAACACAAATGTTTCCGCAATGTTATTTGAAATATGTAAAGTTGAAATGACTAATGAATTCATTTGAAAGTTTAACAGGATGTCGAGAGAAGCAAGCTAAATAAATTCCCTAACACTTCCACATTTTCCAGTAGAAATTAAAAATTTACCAGAACAATGGCAACAACGAAACATAACATACAATTAGGCCTAAATTCCTTTGCAAAATTGGTGTTAAACTTAACTCTTGATTGCATGCAGGTGCATTAGGTGCATTATCAGCGGCATACCCAACTACGATTATCTCTAAAAATTATTTTCCTCAATGAGAATCATTGTCATCCGTAAAAATTCTGGTGACCAAGAGATCCGTCGGAATTTGTTTTAAATTTGTAATTTTTAGCTGCATTTTCTACAGAATGACATGCAAATTAACGACAACCTGCAAACTGAGTTTAACTGCTACACAAGATTTGTGCAATGAAATGTACTTTAATCTTTAAAAAAAAAGGGGGGGGGGAGAATCATGTACATATTACAAACTTTTATAATCTGAAATTTTCAATTATTCAAAATATTACTCCTTCCCTCAGTTATCATCCTGAACTACTGGAAATTAATCAATTAAAACATATTTCAGATGTCAATAACAATTTACACAGTATTTGCTTTATCAAATTACAAAACTCATTCAATAAAATAAACGTCAATTCAAATTATGTATATGTTGACATCCTGAGTTTTCTAGGCCAATTTATGACCTGAAGGAACAGAGGGTACAGACAAGGCTTTGTTCATCAACTTAACAGTTGTGGAAAATGTGAAATGAATTATGGCAGGCATGGAAGCAAATGCTGATTTATAATATTCCAACAGAACTTTAGCAATTGAAGGTCCTTTTTACCCCTCAGAAAAACAAAGCATGCTTCATACAAAACATTGATAATATTTGGCAAGTACCAATGAAAGTACTGGTAATTTCCAGAACTGTCACAATTTTCTCTGACTTTTCTAGATTTTCCAGGCTGTTGGACAAGCTGGAAAAACCTATGAAGATATGAAAAGTAAGGAAGACAAAATCTGTTTATACAAACATGTTTTTATTAAAATTAAAAAAAGAAAGCTACATTTGTAAAAATATCATTTAATTTTCGAATTTATCAGTTGTAAAATTTCAATTTGCAATTCCCCGCATTTTTCTTCTTCAACTTTCTTAAGTTGCATCGCTACTAGCTTTCCAAAAATTGCTTCCCCATCATCTTGTTGTTGCCTACCAAGGAGTGCATCAACAGTCACTTGTAATGTCTCTTCTAGGCTCTGTCCACTTTTAAATTTTTTATTTTTCCCAGATGAGTGGGAGGGTGAAGTTGAATGTGTTGCTGCAGCTGTTGTTGTTGTTGGAGGAGGAGGAGGAGGAGGAGGTGGTGGTGGTGGAGGTGGTGGTGGTGACTGAGACACTACTGGTGTTGCCAGGGTTTCTGACTGTTTCGGATTGCCAAATGTTCTGCAAAATTAACACAAATTCACAGGCATAAAATATTACAACTAATACAAACTTTACACACAGACAACATACAATCAATATTATTATTTATTTAAATAAATCTGCATGCCTCTTAAACAAGAACATTTCTATTGTAATTTCTTTTCCAAATCACAAATTCCTTGCTTTACCCAATCATAGAATCAGTATTATCAGTTGTGAGGTAATTTTTACTTTCATTGCTGTTTCAGAATGGAGTTAACTGATTGAACAGCATGTTGCTATCTGAATGTTAGATTTATTATGCTGGTTAGCACGTGTTTACTTTCACTTCATGAGATGAACCTCGAAACAGGTTGCGATTATTTGAATAATTTTTAAACAGACATTTAAGTGTCAACATAAATTTTTCCTATTATTTATTTCCAATTTTAAAATTTTGAACCATATTTTGGTCACTTACTGTGACGAAGTTAGCAAATTAGATTCACAGGGAGATATGCAAATAATAAGTAGGGTTGTTGAAGTCATAATTATTTTAAATTAGGCTTCTCAGTGTTTTTTTTTTTTATTTTTCTATAATTGGTATCTTTTGACGAGTTTGATTTTTTATCTATTTATTTATGAGTCAGTACACTTAATTCCTTTGTTTCCAACCTACAAAATAATATGTACTAATACAGCGGAACTTTATTAATACAAACCCAAAGGAACCTAAATTTGTGCAGTTTTCAATAATGAGGCTTGTTTTAACAGGTGTTTACCAAAACTAAAAAAGTTCTGTAAATATATTTTCAGGATGTAGTCACAAAATAAAAACATTCATACTATCACCATGATTTTGTTTAACCGATAAACTTGATTTAAAATTGTTGAGTAATATTTAATATCGCAATATATCATCTTTCCCCAAGAGGACAGAAAACCACTTTGTATTAATGAGAAATTTGTATTATCAGGGTTTGTAATAATGAGGTTCAACTGTAATGACAGATAAGGCCTACAATGCTATGGCAGTAAATAAATTCTAATAACTTACTTAATTTGTATTGCCTCATACGTAATGTTAAGTAAACACGGAACAATTTTTCTTGGATTAACTTGTTTTACGTCTTGGTATCCCTCAACGTCATAACACTTAACTACACCACATCCTCCCTCAGCAAATTCCACTTCCTGACTGTCCTAACGAGCATCAACTGTAGGCTCTGCTCAGTTCTCCGGCAGACCGGCTGTATTTTTATATTATTGTTACTCTACCTCTTTATGCTACCTTTTCTGATGTTCACCTAAAGTGCTCTTTATTTATTTTTTTTATTTATTTATCAGCATTCCAGCAGACCTTGAATGAGCAGCTGCTCTAAGGTGTAGAACTTGTCAATTCAATATCATATTACAGAACATGTTACATACACAAAAAACATATCCAACAATATGGGTACAATTTTGTGTGAATACATTTACGGATAAACACATACAGCTACACATACTTTTAAACATATGAATCTGTGCAAGTAAACATATACATACATATCCATACACACAAATTCATATAAACAAAGTTCACAATTTAAGAGTTCAAGAATTCGTCAACAGAATAAAATGTTTTTGAAATTAGATATTCCATTAATACCAGTTTGAATTGTTTATCTTTACTTCTGCACAGGTTTTTTAAATTAAATGGAAGTTTATTGAATAATTTCAGTGATGTAACATAAATGCCTTTCAATTGTAGAGTATCACCTACTCACCCTCCCTCCTCCCCCACTATCCTGTACAGCCTACCAATCTTTCCACATTTCTCCTCTCCTTCAGTGTGTTCTATCCGGTGTCCATCGTCATCGCTGACAACCTGAAATTACCTTCATCTTCTCCAATCTGCTCCTGCCCTCTCAATTTACCCTTCACCCTACTCTGTACTTTCTCTAGTTCCTTCACCTCCACTTCAACATGGGTCCCACTCTGCTGTTCCACATACAAGAACAGGCCAGACCATGGTGTTGTAGGCCTTCTTCACATCACAGCTAATTCCCCTTGATGTCCTGCTCATTATTCCCAGCACTTTCCTGCTCTTTGAGACCACTTTCTGAACCTGGCACCTACACCGTATTCGCCCATGTACCCCTTGCACTCTCTTTTTCAATTACTAGTTTCGAAAAAAAAATATTTTTTTTTTAACACTACCTTTAATTGGCACCCAATAAAGCAGTCGACAAAGGGAATTATGGCCAGCAACATCCATATCCACAAGCTGTTTGCCGCAATTTAATGTTGGTATGAAAAACCCATTTATTTTCATAATCATACATTACAAAGGCATCTATGACCTTTCTTCGACACAAAACAAACATTGCGGCAACTGGAATTTTAACACTCAACTTCAGTTTACACGAGCTGTTTGTCGCAACATCGTAATGTTTGTTTTGGAAAAAATAATTTAAATGTGTAGATGTATTCTGAATAACAGAGCACCATGAAACAGTACGCTAACAACAGGAATTGCAGTCCGCACAGGTTCCCATCTCTTGCTCTCCTTTAATAACTTTCTGTATTTCGCCCACTATAAAAAACGTAATTGTTTCTACATTTTGAAGAACTATCAAACTAGCACCATGTATGTACCATTACAATAACTGAAGGCAATTATTGAGCTACGCACCGAGAACATTTCTGGCTGCTGAAATTCATATTATCGATTGCGTCCAACTTGACTATTGGTGACACCCACATTCCTCCATCTGCATGGCTGTGTGCGTGCCTACTGGGACACACTTAACCAGGGAATGTTTTTTTCTTGTAGATACTATTGAAAAAATCCCGACCCAAAACCTGTGGGCTGGGCCCACTGGTGCCAACCCTGCCATGAGGTAGGCCTACCATGTCCAAAAGCCTTTTCAGAGTCAATGAAACAGGCATTCATCTGATTTCCCTCATCAACTGCTTTCGCAAAGTCCTCAAACAAACCTGGCAACTGATATACAATTTGAAATTGTGTTCATAAAATGGTCCCCTAATTCAAGTTAAATATAAATATATATATAATGTGTGTGTGTGTGTGTGTACTTAGATTATCAGACATGAAGCTTTTATCAGATAGCTATGAACACACACAATAATGGGAACAAATAGCCTAACCCATTACGACCTAGATTTGTTTTGATTTTCACAGACAACTCAAATCTTTACGATTTTGGTCCATCCAACAAACGAATAACATACTGGTAACAAAGTTGACCCAACATATATTTATATATAATAGACGTACACAGACACGAGAAAACAAAATACATTACATTATCTTGCAAATAGTAAGCTTGTGATAGGACATTCACAATTATGTATAAAGACGTCCCCAATCTTCTGAATAATTAATAATAAAATTTAGAATTTTAAAAGTAAAACATTGTGTGTCATGTTCAGGTTTGCCAACATTGTATCTATGCTGAATATAAGAATGTTAGTAGACACAACGAATAGATAAAATATGGCCTGAGGGCCATAACTTCAAAAACTTACTTTCTTTTAAATATGTGGTTGTCCAGAAAGGTCATTGCCTGCATTAAAGGCCAGGGTTTCCTTGAGGACTGAGCTGAACCACTACAAGTATCTTCTTCCAAAATTTTTTTCTCTTTAACATACCGCTCTCTCAAGCGTAACCATCTGTTTTGGCACTCCTGTGCTGTGGAAAGATAAGCAAACATTTCCTTTGGGTTCAAATACTCACACGTAAGACTAGAAACTGGAGGAGGACACATGGGGAGAGAGAGAGAGGACGAATACAGACCATCAGTTATGGTAAAAGCTCTAGGGTGGGGTACACTTAGGAGAGGAGGAATGTAGAGTCGCTGGTAAGGATATTCAAGGTGGTGAGATGTGTTGGAAGGTGGGCACAACTAGAAAACAAGGTACAGAGAGGGATTTTTATGAGAAAAAAGATCATGATATAAAATACAGGTGGTTGAAAAGAGGGCAGTCAGAGGAAAAATAGCAATGTTAACATGAACCATAATGGAATAGAATGAGTGATGAGAGTGACAGGAACAACGAAATCTAGGGAATATTTGATGTGGCCAAGGGATTGAGGAGGGCTGGGTAGGCGTTTCCTTACCACCGGGCAGCAGCCCAATCATAAGCTCAATTCAAAAGAGAAAGGTTCATGGTGTCGAGAGATTGAGGTGTAATGTAGGGATTTCCTTACCAAAGTGCAGCAGCCCAATTGCAAGTTAATTTAATTAAATTCAACATGTTTTTGGTATCCAGAATAGTCAGCTAAATACTGAGTACTGCTATGTACGTTATGTTTGTACTTATACCAGTATTGTCTATTTTACTGTTTCTACTTGTATGTAGGCTATATTTTCTTAATGTACATTTGCATAACACTAACCTGGTTTGTGTTTGTAAATTTGATGTTATGACGAAAAGTTCAAGGAGTAATTTAATACTTATATTTTTTGTACAGTCACAATTTTATGTTCTCATTTGCACTGTTGTGTATGCTACATCGTGACGAACAATTCTAAAAAAATAGTGACAAATGTAATGAAATAGGTAACTTAAATGTTATATTTCAAAGTGATTGTTTTACATTACCACAACTATTCCCTCCATAACTTTCCTGACACATGTCTGTTCGGTTAGGGCAATAATAATAAATAGATATACACAGACACAAAGAAACAAATTAATCTAACATGTAGCAAGCTCGTGACCACGTGTACAATTATGTATAAAGACTCAATTATCTCAACCTAACCTTCAGGAAAAATAACTGCATTTAAATTAGAAGTAAAAAATACCTGTCATGTTCATGATGACGAAAATTTCTTCCCAGGAGTTTTCTTTCATTTTAATATCTTTAAAGTCTGCACTCCTTCTGTTAAATAAATGTGGGTAACCTTTAACCAAATCTGTTAAAAGTTCGTCTCCTGATTTTTCTTCAAATAAATCAACCCCAAAACTAGTCTCGGCTGTATCGTTTTCACGGGATGTTGCGTACGAATGGTCGTCAATTTCACACATTTTAATTTCGTACAATGCCAGCACACACAACCAAATTACAAAGACTTGCCTCCCTTCAAGTTTTAAGTTAAAAACCCAACTTCCTTTATATGTACGACACTTCCTGAATTCTGTGATTGGTCCGTTCCTATAATTCTTACGGAAAAATATAAAATTTCGCTATATCTGTTACTTCTTAAGTCAAGGGCCACACTACACACGACCTCACACGGCCTGTTAAGTTCCGTTGCGAATCGGTGCGTTAAGAAACACACTTTCTATTCTTAAGTCAACTCGTAGCTACACGTCATAATTCTTAAGTTTTTCATTGTGAACCAAGCTTTATACTCGCCGTGGGCTCTGGTAACTTGCAAAGGGTACTGTCTCCAGAAATGGAAAACGCTTCTATTTCTTCATTTATAATGAACTGTCTGTTTTTATTTATTTTCTTTAAGTACTTTATCCCAAATTTATTAAACCCACAGTCTCTCAGAACATTTATATCAACCACTTTTGCAACAAAAATATTGTTCTTCCCTACTCTGAACTGCAACAAAACATAATCTGCATTAAGTCATTCTCGTCTCGTCTCAACAATTCTCTATTTTATCTTCTAAATTTATGTAATCAAAATTATCACATAAAATATAAAACATAAAAAAAATTAATAACTTCGGCTTCCGTTGCAATTGCTATATTCGAAAATTCTACTTGAAACTGATGGTTTTGATTTATTCAAGTTCGGTTTTTTGTGTAGATCAGGCTTGAATGTCTTCTTCTTAATTTTTAATTCTTCATTAAACGGCGCGTCTGTCAAAACGAGTGCATTTCCTTAAATGTTATTTTTTTTCGTTGTTCAGCCTTAGGGAATGGCAGAACCATTTTTGGACTTTGTGCTATAGATGTTACAGATTCAGAGGTTGAAACCTGAGGTGTACCCAATTAGTTCAAAATAACTTTCTGCAACAGGTCTACTATTAATTCCATCGAAGGCCTATCTGTGTATTCTCCATTTTTTTTATGTACTAACTCTAATTGGTGATCGGCCACAAATTATGGAAGGAAATCTGCATTTCCGAAAATATCTTCATTGAGTAGCACAAATGTTGTAACTCTAAATCCATTTATAACATTTTTTAAAATATTAAATTAAAACTCGTGAGCTCTCAGTTATTTCTTATACATTCTGGATTGTCAAAGGTTTCGCTTCATTCAGCTCATTCAGTCATTCATTACTCTATTATAGTAACATGTAAAAGGCCCAAAGACTGACCTGTCGAAAGGTTGGAGTTTGTGACTTGTATGAGGAGGTATTGCTAGGCGAACAAGCCCATTTTCTTTTGCCATGTTTGTGACTTTAATTGGTATGTGAGATTTATGACTATCATAAATAGTGGGTTTTCTTATTTCTTGGATTTAGGGTCCCGTGTGCATTTTCGTGAAAAAATGTCGTGTGGTGTATAATTTTGTTCGTCTTAAAATTGAGAATAAGAAAAGTTATGTAAGTTATTTTCATTAAAAGTGTTCTAGGAATTTATCAAAAGGTTTCAAATAGTTCTCTTTCGCATGAACTTCGGAATAACTTTCCATTAAGATCTTAAAGTTTCCGAGTTTTGGGTACCAGGTGAAAATGGGGCTGGGATGGTTAATGTTTACATATTTGCACTTTTCGTGATTTGAGAAAGCTGCAAGTTATGATGGTTGAATGGATTTAATAATACAAAACTCATAATATAACAAACATAATTCACATTATAATTAGTTATCTTTAACTAGAAAAATGTGCTTGAAATAAAAATGTTATTAATTACAGTAACAAAGTTTAAAAATACAAACTAATTCAGATGTAACATAAATGTAAGGTTGCATACAGTAATAATATTAAAACTCTTTGCGTTTTAAGAGTCTTTCATGCAGGAAATAAGTTTCTCAGCACGCTCAGGTAAAAGATTTTCCCGCTTCGAGTATATTGTGTTTCCAGCAGAGGAAAACAACATTTCACTTGCCATTTGTGTGGCAGGAATTCCGAAAACTGGTACAAGTAACCAGAACTTGGACTTGTTGGCTTTCCACCATTCCATTGGATTTTCTGAGCGAGGTGTGGTGGCTTCACTAAAAAAATGTCGTTAATTGGTTGTCTATCTGATCACTTTGTGTACCTGTAAAAATGAGTGATGATATAAGTGTTATAGAGCAATTACAAGAAGGGCAAATGCTACATAATTTGAAAAATTATTAAAAATGTAAAACGTACCTACACTGTGCTTGATTTCCTGGCTTTGTTTAGGGGAAATATCACTACTCGTAGTTTCCAGCACTATTTTACTTAATTTATGAACCCCCAGGTCTTTTTCTTGTTTATCAAGAAGAACTGCTTTATACATAGGATCAAGTAACATATGATTTCTATAATTTTGTTATTTTGTGCTTCAGAAACCTTGACATAACACACTGCAACGGATTTCTTGCAAATGTAACTGCTGAACCAGTTTCACTTGTATCGACGTGCCTCTTCAGAATGGTTACAATCCCGTATAGGATTGGGATCACCGTGGATAATGTTGGGCGCTTGTCGACACACATATCTTGAGTTGCTTGGTTGATTGGATGAAGAACTTGTACCACGCCTTCTGTCATCTTGCAATCCTTAGCTGACAACCCATCTCTGCCAATTTCAACAAGATCAGCCATTACTAGTTGCTTCTGCTCCACCAATCGAAATAGCATCCTGAACTCACTGTTCCATCGTGTGTCAACCATCTGGATTAGTTGATGCTCTGGGAAGCCACCCTGCTTTTGTTTGGCATGCAGCCTTTCCCTGGCAACGTTACTGTGACTGTAATAGGTAACAATGCTCCGAGCAGTAGCAAGCAAATTGACCACACCTAAGCCTTCCTTCGCATCACTGATGGAAAGTTGAAGGGAATGTGCGAAACAAGATATGTGCTCATAATTAGAAAACAAAATAGCATTTACTATGTTTTGTGCGTTATCTGAAACAGCAAAAATTGTAACAGTGAGCTTGTCAAGTTCCCACAATTCGACGAGTCCTGTTAATTTGTGATGAATGGCTTCTCCTGTGTGGTTTCCAGGAAAGTGTGCAATATGCAATACATGCTTCTTGAGTTCAAAGTCATTTGCTGTGTAATGGCATGTTAAAGACATGTATCCTTAAGCATGAGTTTACATGTCAGTTGTAAGGGTCAAGGAATATATGCAACCCTCAATTTTGGTAGTCAACTCATTTTTTAGGACTTTTACTTGTTCATCGAACAGTGCTGGAATTACACGTCTTGAAAACGTGGTTGCTGAAGGTAAGTTGTAACGAGGTTCTAATATTGCACAAAGTTGTTTGAAGCCTTGATCTTCAACAACTGTAAAGGGTTGGAAGTCTATTGCGAGCATTTTACCTACACTCAGAGTTATTTCTTTGGCTCGTGGGTGATCCGGAGCAAACGTGGCCGACTTTTCAAAAGACTCCCCTAGAATAGTTTGTTTTAATGCACACAACTTCCTTTTCTTTGCTTGGTTTGAAGGGCATGGTTGCTCACTCTCAGTTTTTGGTACTGTGTTAACTCAGTGGGGTGATTTACAAGATGACGAATTAAACTTGTGGTGGAGCCACTTGGAGTGTTCAGAGATTTTAAGCCAGTTTTACAAATAGCAGTCGAACTGTCTTGCAGAGAATAATGCATCCATTACAAAACTTTAATCACAAAATTTTCACTGCACAATGTATTCTTATTCACACAGTCCCGCTAAATAAAACTGTCTGTTGGTGATATGAAAAGACAGATAAATTGCACGTCTGTAACTATAACAAAGCTATTTCACCATAACAGTTAAAAAGTCGTTCAGTCCTTAACTTCTTGTAAATATGATCTCGAAATAACAGCAATTATACGTCATACGCATCGTGGTCCAAATATGGTGGTATTTGCTATTGAAAAAACAATGAAATTACGTTTTGTTACGTCTTTAGAATGTTTATAAACTTGAGACCTATTATTATAGCATTGAAATCATGATAGATTATTCACTCAACAACAAGCTATATCGATTTAGTAATTCGGCAATGTCCCGTCAAGGTAAATAAAGAAGCGAAGTTCGATATAGCGATAGAGCGACTCCATTAATTGTGTTGCTGCCATAAGAAAGTCGGCGGTTGATTGTTACCTAGCCAAATAAATTACATGTTTCGGTGTTTGGAACAAGATAAGGATAAAAAGTAAAAATCTGTGTTTGTGTGTTTCATTTGCCCTGATTAGCCCTTTGAGGTTATTTGGCCCTCAGATTTCGGGATACTGAAGAAAGGAGCATATGAAATAATTTTTGTTTTTCTTTGCTCTTGTGTTTCTACACGAACGTGGTTTGTAGTAACATACATTGCAAACCTTTTTTATGAATTCATTTAACATCTTCTTACAGAATATGCAGCGTTGCGGTATTTTTAGGATCAATCTAGCACATGTGTCAGCGAGTATTTGTTTATATTTACAGTGTCGGCGGAATTGAAGTTATGACTTGCAGTTGGACAATATCAAAGTAAGTAAAAAACAGTGGAAACCTTTTTAATGCATACATGACTTAAATCAATTGAAGTGTATTATAAACTGTTAATTTTTAGTTATTTAAAACGTAAATGTAATTTTTTTTAATGTCGAGTTATTTTTTCGAGTTTTTGAGCCAACGAGCCCGAGTTAGAGTATAAGCTCGAATTTCGAATACTCGCAGGTGTCTAATATCCACATAATGCTATGTTTCTAGTGTGTAAATAATTTGTTTTAGGAGGCATGTACTTAAGAAATGGGATATGGTTGTGCACGTGTCTTGTCATTTAGATATATTTTATACTTTAAATTTTGGTGAGGAAATCGTTAAAAGGAATCATCGTGTGCGATGATCTCGTCAGTACTGAACAAACGGTGCTTCGTCAAGAAAATATTGTAATGCATAAAAACCACTAAATGTAATGAATAACCACAGCACTATCTACAAACTAATAAACTAAAGTGCCTAAAGAGTACAGGTAAGTTGTCACTTACATTTCAGGCTTAACCTACTCATAACTGAATAAACTAAATTTGGGGGTTGGTTCACTTGCCTGGAGACGCGGTCAATACACAACACCACACTTCCAGAATACCTAAATAAACTTTCTATCTGAACAAATACTGAGGCAGGGTGGTACTGGTAAAATAACTAAACAAACACTAACCTACACCATGATCTTCGATTGCTAGAGTCGTCAGTTAACAGACCACGACCGACTCTGACAACACACAACACAAACTATAAACATCTAACCATCCCTACCTAAATAAAACAAATATCCTTCTATCGCAGGTCCCTACTAAAACTATACTCAAATTCCACTAATCAAACAACTATTGGGGGCGTCCACCAAGAGACCTGCGATAAGCTACATTATACTTCCTCAAAGAAGAAAACCTAACCTAAAAATTCATTCACAGACTAAAGGTCGTAGCTCAACACAGCTACGTGACCTAAAACACATGATAAAAGGGGGGTAGAGCTTACACAACACTCGCTTACATCTGCGAGAGGCAGGGGGATCTAAGTTTATGAAGTCCTTAAACAGGACCAGGTTTCTGCCTCTACTAATTTGGTAAACCTTCAATAGGTTATACAAAATACCAAGTAAATAAAGGTGACACTTTTCATTCTGAAAGGAAAGACTTGAGAAGATCTAGTTTTTTTTTGTTTATTTAAAAATAAAAATAGTAATCAGTCTTATTAGAACAGGTACAATAAATTAGTTAAAGATTTTTATAAAAACAAGATAATAAGGATTAATTTCTTTGAAACAGTTAGTGCCAATTAAAGGCAAGATTAAAATGTAAGTTTACATTTTCACTGGTTTAAAACTGTTAATACATAAAGTTAGACCAACATAAATTAGTAATTTGAAAGAATACTTAATGTTTTGGCGAGTCCAGCCACTCCCAGGTGAGACATCCTTTGCCTTGAAATCGAACAAATGGAAAAGGGCTCCAGCCCTTTCGTCTTGATAAAACAATCTGCGATGTTATGAACTTGACTTATTTTTCTGCCCGAAACCGCAATTTCACGTTTTACCTTTTATACCGAAACGAAATAAAACTAATTAAATTTTAACCACAGGCAAGCTACGACATTTAGTTACCTAATTTAACTATTGGACTATGTGACTGATTAACTTTTAGGCCGCCTTTGCGGCCATATCTCCCGAAACCTACATGGTTAACTTACAATCCAACAACTGACCAACCGCTGACTACAGGGGCCTGTCACTAGAGAGGGCAAATGCTTCTCTTATTGACGACTAACGATTCCGGTTGTACCAACATCAACATGTGATTCAAAGTTGGAAGTATTGTTTTGCAACTTAAGCAGTTTAACGATATTAATGCTGTTGTAAATGAAATAGAAGTTACTTTTTGGAATTGGAGGTTTTTAAAGTGTTTCGTAAATAGAGAAAATTCTCCAACGATTATTTATGGCGTTGAGTTGGACTTCCTGACTAAACATTACACTGCCGTCGTTGGTCAAACTTGTGAAAGCCGTTACGAATTTTAAATTAGACGAGAGTAAACATAATTTCAATGTTGAAATGTTAAAACAAAAATTTGGTTAGTGCGACATTTGATTGAGTAAAATTACTTAATATGTTCAATTTATTAAATGATACGATATCCATTAATTCGCGTACCGGTAATAATAATAATAGTACGAATGTTTTTCGTTCCTTTACAAAGTTCAGACATGTTAGACAAAATTTTTACAGTATAACATAAAGTTTCAAAGAAATATTTAACAGACAATTTTAATGAAAAGATGAATTTTTTTAATACGCAAAGATTACTTATATACTGATCATAGCAGCTAGTTTTCAAGTGTGTACTGATTGTCGAGTGGTAAAGGGCGTGTGGAAACTACAGGGAAGTAAGTTCAAATCCGCACCCCGGAGAGATAATTTTTTTTTGTGGTCTTACAAATTAAAAACAGTCATAAAGACAATTTACACACACACACATTTAATATACGGGATCGCCTTTACCAATACTTTTATTTCCACCAAAGACGAGATTGCGATACTACCACACTCTTGTAGCAAACATTGTAAACAAACATGGCCAATGCACGCCACATTATTTCAGATAGAATTTCATGCTGTGTGGTTGGTACCTCTGGAAGTATTAGCGAGCCAAAAACACAACAGAAATAAGCAAAGAGGTCTAACCTGGCAGTGAACTCTTTTTCTCCCTTCCATACTCTTTGGCTGACTACCAACAAGTGACCAAGTGAACCCGTGACTGATTCAGTCAACTACCAAGCTCAGCCCTAATATAAAAACTGGCCTGCTGACGTTTATAAACACCGCGTAAACGTTTCGCCGTACGGGAGGTTAAAAACTTCAAAACACACCTAACCTTCCCCGAACGGTGGTGAATAAACACGCAGCGCGACAGTACTGCCAACTGGCAATGACGTCAACTACCCCAGCTGTACCGACCAAACACAGAGTTGAGGACGAGAAAGAAAACAACAGACTATCGCCACTCGCGCACAGCTGTTCCTAATGTAGGCTATTACGTCACGAAAGCTTGTGTTGTTAGTGCAGTTATCTAGAAAATTCAAGCAAACGTGTTGGTACAAATACAATGCACGTGGCTGTGAATAACAACCTAGCCTCAGCGCGATTTATTAGCAGATGTACTATGACGTTATCGACAAACTGCAGACAAGTGTTTAAACTACTGATGTTTTTATAACACAGTGCACGTGTGCGCCAAGACCCGAATCGCTCTGCGTGAAAACCAGATGACCGCATCTTAGCAAGAAAAGCTTTACCATTAATAGGCTCTCGACCCAACTAAAATCAAATATGGATCCGAACAAAAAATAAAAACCTAACCTTAATTTTTATGATCGCGACATTACACATCCCTCACGAAAGCTTGTAACCTCACAAGCGGCCCTGGAAACTAAAAATTTAAGTTTTAACAATTTCAAACAAATGATTCAACAGTATTTAACCTCAGGTTGCCTATGGGTCACGAGCAATCCACAGACGGACCTCAAATCTCTCGTCCAATCTGCAAGACCCACTGTTGGTCTAAAATTATGAAATTCATTTACTGTGTACTGTTTGTTGTGTGGGTCATGTGTAACAGAAATTTATATTGAATATAACATTTATCTTGTATGTCTTCCTGGAGGAGTAGTCGTCGAGACGTTCCGCTCCCTGGCTCACATTGTTGGATTGGACTTGCATATGGTCCTCTCTTGCAACTGGCTGGGTACAACATTGGTTTTTCAAGTCCAGGGCAGCAGAAGACATCTCCGAACTCGCTCCTCCATCAAGGCACACTGGTACAAGGGTCACCAAAACTCAACGCCTTTTGCTGCAACATAGTCATTCACAGCATAAACTTCACATTCTCATTAAATGGCCTTCACACCAGATGACACTGCAAGAGGGTGTTAACATGGTTGCCTTTAAAAATTAAATTACACTCAAATTCTAATCAACACTATTTGTTACTGACTTGCAACCATGACTATCAAAAATTAAGAAACTTAAGCAAATTAAAATCTTCCCAAAACTAACAAAAAAACATTCTACCCACAAGAGAAACAAGGATAAACAAAGGTGTGGAACTGTGGACCAAGCTACACAAGGTTAAGAGAGGAAAACTGGTTCTCGTAGATCGACCTCATGGTTGGCGAACCCACTCGCCACTGGAACAGGTACTGGGCCTCCAACATAGCCGCTAAGTCCTGGCCTCTTCTTCTTTTCTTCTTGAGGTATCGTCCAGCCCCTGCTTAGACGACCTTAGGCGCCCTGCCTGCCTCAGAAAGGAAATGTCTGTTTACTGTACATCTATACTTAATTTCATTACACAAAGGACAAACTTTCCAAAACTAATCCATGTTGTTGGAATCTTTGTTACAGTTATCTACAAAGAGTAAATTTTGTCGCAGTTTGAAAAATCTGTTCAAGCTCTCAGATATTAGTGGCGCACAATACTTAGGTTCCCAATACAAGCGAACTTGTGGAAAGTTCAAGTTTCCCATAAGCATATGAGTTCTGATAAAAGATTTCAGTTCTAATGTTGTAGGTGCAAATTTAGCTGTATTTTTCTGCACTGCATACAAGTTGGTGATTTCAACTATTATCTCAAGTAAAATCAGATTGATATAATTGTCAGAATATGAAGTATGACTGGTCAACTGGTGTGATTTATTTATTAGAAGCTAATATAAACTTAAAGGAGGTGAAAAAAAATCTCTCAGCATACCATGAAATGTCTTCTGACCATTAAACAATAAAATATTTCTTTGTGAATTTATTATATACCTTATTTGACTGTATGGGAAACCGTTAATTGTTTTTTTTTTTTTTAACCTCTTGAAGGATTGTTTTTTGTATGAATAAAGTCACATCAATATCAGTACAAGATTTTCTGAAAATGTTTCTGCATCTTCTTGCTGCAAGTAATATGCACGCGAGGTGAATTCATTTTGACTCTCGATATATGTTGGGTGTATTCAAATTTTACCCAAGATTTCCATTCTGATTTATGCAGTTAAAAATTTCAAATTTTTCCGATGGTAATTTCTTTCAGAATTCGTTGTTTACTTAATTGTGATAGCATGACGTTCACAATCATGGTCAGAATTACTCAATTCATATTTGGAAAAGTAACAAAAACTATGTGTACCACTTCTAATAGACAGTAGTTTGTTGTTAAAAAGTAACATAGCATTATTTGTACACTAGTATACAATTCAAAATTCATAAAAATATTGCAAAATATTAAAAAATATTGCGAATGTTCGAAAGTCAAAGACACCACACTAACATTTTTTTTGTTGCCTAGAAGGGGCACACCCTAGGTTAGTGTCTAACTACTAGGAGTTAGGAGGGAGCGGGAGGGGTAGCAGTGTGCCAGGCCTGCGGCCTATATGCTCTAACTACTGCATGCAGCTTGGGTTAGGGAGGTACATGGCTCAAATGGCCTACTGTGAGGTTATGAAGCGCCAAGCCAGCGTTTGTGACCTGGCACTTTCCTCAGATTTAACTAGGAGCTAATCCCGTAGAGGGTCATGGTAAACCCACGAGGTCGCGGGATAAACCCATGGCGATAGACGTGCGAGGTGGGTTCTCCATGCTAGGAAGAAAATATACAATGCATGCTATTTGTAACATGCTTTGTTAGTTGTGTTAGAAGGCGAAAATTAAAGACGAGCAGAGAGGGCAAGTGATCCAGCAAAGAAAAACTTAAATTAAGCTTAGCTCTACTTAACACAGGGGAAGTAATCTTATGTTTCCCGAAGATCGGGCATGAGTGCCCTCAGACTCATTTTAGGTGAGAGGTTCTTGTCGTGTATCACGCAGTCATGGCTAGGTTGTGCAGTACGAGAGCTCTCGCTGGGCCATACACTCTCTGCGAAATGCCATAGCTGATACCGCGTTGCATTAGAATATTTAAGCCATTTGCAGTTCTCGCTTGGGCAAGTTGGCGAATTTTTCTTGATTCCCTAGTCGGTTCGACTTCTTCTTGGAGTCGGCTTCTCCACCCTGGTGATCTTCTTTTGAGGAGCTTACGGTGGTTTTACGTACAAGATTTCGGCATTTTGTGCGTCATGCACATCGCTGGGTTATAGTTCCCTAGTACGAGTACTAGGGGATTAGTGGACTTGGCCGCAGCTTTGCAGAAGTTGCGAGTCAAGTGCCGGATGGTCTGTGAGCCGGGGATATTCCAGCTCATTGTAGAGGACTACATTAGGCGTATATCTTAGTGCTCCTGCGGCTCTGTTTTGGAGCACTGTTAGTGTGTGCATATGACACTTTGCAGCATATCCTCAGGCTGAGGCTGCATATGTCAATATAGGTCTAACTAGTGCTGAGTACAATCGGATCCCTGATTTAGTACTCAGATTGTGGCTGTTATTGAGGGGAGGGTATAGCTAGGCTAGGCGGGCATTTGCCTGCCGTAGCTTAGCATTGGTATGAGCCTTCCAGGTTAGTTTGGAGTCTAGCATGACTCCAAGATATTTAACCTTGGGTTGGTACTCGATTGGCGCGCCAAACAGGGAGTTCTGGGGAAGGGCTGGAGAAATTTTTATCGGGCAAAGACAACTGCTTCTGACTTGCCTACATTTATCTTGATGCGCCAGAGTGTGAACCAGACCTCCAGGGCCTGTAATGCTTCTTGTACTTTGACTACAGCAAGGGAGGCATGCCAAGAAGTTGCAAACACAGCTGTATCATCTGCATAGCTTGCAATCTGCGTTGTGGGTGTGGTGGGTATGTCAACTATGTATACGTTAAACAATACTGTGCCGACAATGGAGCCCTGAGGCACTCCTGCTCTAATAGTGTAAGGGTCTGACCTTGTCCCAGGTCAGGGAAGTGATGAGTGCACATAATGCCATTGATGCACACAGCAATAGCATCTAGGGTTGACTGGGGCAGCTTCTTAAGGACAAGGGCCTGAATGCCGTCATATCCAGGTGCGTTGCGCGGTGTCAGTCTGTGGACAATGCGCTTAATTTTAGTCCCATCGGTCAACACAGGCATTGTTCTAGGAACCTCCGCCATGAGTGCAGCTACTCTCTCCTCAATGTTCCTGGTGTGATCAGGGTCTGAGAGATCCTGGTTGGGCTGGAATGCAGCTGCTAGTGTGTGTACTAGCAGTGTTGCCTTTTCCTGGTGTGAATAGGTCATGCCATCAGGGCCCTTAAGGGGGGGGGGCAGAGGTTTATTTAACAAGCCTCGTGTCATTCGCCACAGGCTGTTGTCCTCTGTTCTGAAGGCAGAAACTTTGTCTTGCCACTCTGCACACATATTATTAAATATTTCATTATTCATCTGCTCCTGTAGCCTTCGAAAGCAGTCCTTATGATGAAGGGACCCTGTATGTTGCCAGTGCCGGCGGGCATTGTTGCGGGCTGTACGTTGTGGCAGTGTTCGTGGCTTGGATACATATGCCTTTCTAGGGATAAACCTATCAATTGCAGTCTTTATTGTGCTAGTGAGTGTAGCAATGCACTCATCAACCTGCTCAGGGGAATCGATATGCTCTGGAGTGTTCAGCTCCCATTCCATAGGCGGGCCAGTTTGCTTTAGAGTACTGGAGAGTAGTGCGCATTTGATTTGTGGTTGCACTTGTGTTCTCTATTAGCAGGATGACTAGTTAGTGGTCAGACGTAAGCTCATGTAGTACTTATAGTTCATACACAAAGCTTATGTTTTTATAAATAGTTATATCTAGTACATTTGGTTGCTTCCTGTTGCCTACATCACCAGGATAACAGGTAGGGTTGTCTGGCGCACACACCATATAGTCATGGCGCAACTGGTGGGTATATAGCCTACTGCCATTAGTCGTGGCTGCTCTTGAGTTCCAGGAGGAGTGTTTAGCATTTAGGTCTCCCAGTATTATGGCAGACTGCAGAGGGCCTAATAAGCTAGATAAGTTCTGGTTAGTTAGCTGGCTAGTGCGACTGTACACTGATACTACAGTCAGTGGCTTGCCACATACTGACAGCTTAATAGCGACAGCTTCAGTGTGCGACAGCTGTGGGACAGGAGCTATATAGTATGAGATATATAATTTTTAATGATGATAGCTACCCAACCATAGCGACCTTCGCGGTCTTTTCGGTGGATAACATATCCTGGGATGCGCAGTTTGTCAGTTTGGAGCAAGTGCGTTTCATTCACTGCTGCCAACTGTACTTCATGCCTAAAAAGGAAGTCTGAGAATTCGGCTTCCTTCCCATGTAGTCCTGTTGCATTCCAGTAGAGTAGCCTCTGGAATGGAGTGCGCAAGTTATGAAGAACCTGCGGGGGATTATTGGCGTGGGCCATTATTGATTAGGTCACACAGCTGTTGTGTGAAATTCACCTCAAGATTTATGTGGTGAACTTCAGAGAGACCAGAGGTTTGCCAAGCCACTAGCGTGTTGCATAGTGAGTTGGTGATAACGCTTACAATATTATTTCCGTCACGAACCTGGGAGAGCGCAATTTGTAGCCTGTCTGTAATCTGCAGACAGAGTGTCGGCTAGTGGCTGCGGCGGGTAAGGCAGGGTCGGTACCGCTGTTTGCTGGGCCACGAATAATGGGGCAGGTAGCTGGGTTTGCGGCGCGACTGGAATGTTGTTCGGAGGGGAGGAGGGTGGGCTTGTCTGTATGCCGGCCGATCGAACGTGGAAGGGGGAAGCAGGTGCCTGTATAGTCAACGACTCGAGTTCATGCCTCGGCGGGTTCTGCTCTCGCCACCTGTTTACAGCATGTTAGCATGTTGCATTGGGCTGGGAATAGATGCACGCTCAGTGTCTATTGGGCCTGTTTCCATCACTCCCCCAGTTACCTTACTGTCGTAACTGGGTCCCTTCCTGGCCTTTGAGGAGGTAGTCTGGTTGGCTGTGGGTGGAGATCGCGGGTTAGATTCCCTGCTCTCACCTTTTGGCTTGTTCTTTTGGTTGTTCTTGCCCCTGCGAGTTTCACTGTTCGTCTGGGTTGCAGGGCGCTGGGGCGGAGGGAGGCGAGGTCGCTGGGTTTTCTCGCCATTCCCTACCTTGTGCCATCCTTCATCCTGGTTGTTCTGCTCGTGGCTCGAGTTAGGCCTCTCTGCCTGTTTCCTGGGCTGAGGGTCTCTAGTTCGAGTCTGCCTTGGATAATTACCAGCTCGCCGACTAGCAAAGTATTGCTGGTCCCTCTGCGACTTGGTCAGCTGTGGCTGTCTCTTAGGTCGCTGTTCAGCGGCCTGCGGGAATTGTCAGCCTTCACATGCATCTCGCAGCCGCGGTAATTAGCCGCGTGAGACTTGCTGCAGAGAGCGCACATATGCGCAGAAGCCTTAGGCCCCTTCCAGAATGAGCTTTCGGCAGTTGGGCAGTCGGCAGTCGGCAGTTGGCATTCGGCGGTTGTAAAATTACTTCCAGAATTAGCAGTCTGCAGTTGGCATTCGGTAGTTGTAAAGGAGAAGTGTAATAGTCACAATAAAATTAAACACAGTATTACGAGTTAACAGACGTAATTAGAGTAAGAGGTAAGTTATATCTGATATATTTTAACATAAGATATTCACCTTTGACTTAAAATTGGGTAAATAATTTTGATGTTTTGATTGTTTACAAATAAAATATTGAGGTTAAGTTTGCTACTAGATTGGTATTAGTGTATTGATAAAATTTGCGAAAAACTTTAAGAACACAAAAGTATTGCATACATATTCGCTCAGTAGTAAATAGAAATTTCTGTTGAAGTTTTGTTAGGTTAAGGCTATGTGCAATTTGTACTTGTATTGCATATAAATGATTTACAACGTGTTTTTTGTAGGCAGACCATGGATGACGATGACTTAGGCCGGTATTCCTAAACGTTTGTATAAGGGTTTTAGGTGCAGCATATGTCATGCCTAGGCCTTATCGGTATTCCTAAACGTTTGTATAAGGGTTTAGGGTAAGGTCATTGCCTATTCAGGACTCATCTGTGACTTTTCCTTGTCCTAATATAACTACACATGCGCAGTACGCTTAGCCCTACAGACGGCTACGCACGTTACAACGTATTTTACCGCTTGCTGGACGAATATCGTTTTTAATAATAAAAAGAGAAAACAAAAACATTCTAATCATAAAAAAATGAAACTTTGTGGCAGCAGGAATACTAAATAATAACTCACTAGCATTTTAAAAGCCCAAATAATCCAAAATCAACAAATGTGTAGTTTTAAAAGCTTTGCAGTAAATGTATATTTTATTGGTCGTTCTTACAAAAGTGATTGTGTAGCTCGGCCGACCCCCCGTGGCTCAGTTGGTTGAGCGGCCGGCTTTGGTGCGGGGGATTCTGGGTTCGATTCCCAGGTCTGGCTGGGTGTAAATTTGTGTTTGTCCATTTGGGTCTCAAAAATTGTCACTATATAAATTGTCTCACGATAAGTACTGGGGTCACTCAAAACTAAGTCACATTAAAGGGGGGAGTGTTTGGTGCAGTGATGATGCGGAAGCTCCCGCATCGCTGCTGCACCAAACATTTTATTTAGAAAAAAAATTTAAAAAAGTAGCTCAGGCGCTAATGTGTCGGCCCGGTAATAATTTTATTTGGGTTCGAATCCTGGTCACTCCAATTTTTTTTTTTACTTTTTTATATATTATGTATTACAATATGGTAAAAATTAAATTAATGTTTATTTCCATAAATATAGTTTCTAAGCATTAAATTGACTCAAAAATATAGAAATAAGATAAATGTACAAGGTGGTGCAGAGGAAACGCATGTTTTTCTTTTTTGAATTACTGGGACACAATGGGTTGAAGATAATAATAACAAGCATGAAATGATAGGTTTTGTAATGCAGTTTTAGAATTTACATACCATATTTAGATGTGGAAAATAATGTCTTTGAGATGACGTCCTTCTTGCTGGATACAAATGTTGAGCCTCGTCTGAAAATTACGGACCGCTCTCTCCACCAGTACATTCGGCACGGCATCAATTTCCAGACGGATGGCATTCTTCAGTTCATCGAGTGTGCGAGGCTTGTTGATGTACACTTTTGATTTCAAATATCCCCACAAAGAGAAGTCACATATCGACAGGTCGGGTGAGCGAGGGGGCCAGTGAACATTATCAAATCGCGAAATCACATGTCCAGGGAACATTCGTCGCACCACCGCCATGGATGCTCTCGCCGTGTGAGCTGTGGCACCATCCTGCTGAAACCAAATGTCTCTCATGTTTACACGACGCCTTTCCAGTTCTGGACGAAGGAAGTTGTTTAACATCTCGACATAGCGTGCTGATGTAACAGTAACTGCACGTCCTTCTTCGAAAAAATAGGGTCCAACAATCCCCATCTTTGAAGTGCAGCACCACACAGTTACCTTTAAACTTTGCAGAGGTTTTTGGTGTAATTCTTGTGGGTTCTCCGAAGCCCAATACCGACAGTTTTGAACATTAACGTAACCGTCAAGATGAAAATGTGCTTCATCACTCATGCAGACTGTAACATCGGGATCTTCCGTAAACATTTCATCCATTATGCGACAAAACTCTCTGCGCTGTACGAAATCCCCTGCATTAAGCTGCTGGACGATCATTATTTTGTACGGACGGAACTTGAGGTCATCATGTAAGATGCGGAGCAGCGAACGACGTGACATACCCAGTGCTACAGCATGTCGTCTAGTCGATCGTCTAGGACTCGTAACAACCGCCGTTCTGACTCGGTCTACATTTTCCGGTGTACGTACAGAACGGGGAAGACCGGGTGGTTTCCTTTTCATCACAGAACCAGTACTGCGAAATGCTGCAACCCATCGGAGAACGGTATTTCGATCAGCCACTGCACCGCGACGTCCAACTCTAAAATGTTGACGGAAAAGACGTAGCACTGTGACTACAGATTCATTGTTTTTGAAAAACTGCTCGACAACGAACACACGATGCTGTACGCTCCAACGCTCCATAGCGACTGAAAGGGCATTGTATGGGCCGTCTGCCAACATTCGTTCAAGGTCAAAACCCCTCCCGGTGCCGCGTACCAGCGGTTCGAAAAACATGCGTTTCCTCTGCACTACCTTGTATAATGAACCATTAATGAATAGAAATTTTTCCTCCTGTGAATTGTAGTCAACATGTAGGAATACCACGTCTAGTGTACGGAATATAATGACTTGACTTTTTTTGTTCTTTAAATGCTTAGAAATAGAATGCAAATAGAATGAATAATGGACGTACGAACAATAGGCACCTTTTGTAAACCAGCCTACTTAGAAAATATGCAATTACAATTGTTACAAACTGTTATTTTCTGTTGATTGAAACACATTTTTGCAAGATACGATACGTTTAACTAACATTCAGAAGTTCTGACTATGTTTTTATTTACAAACATTACAACATTTTTTATATTAATTTCCGAAATACAATTTTTACAAGCAAAATAAAACGAATGTCGTTTACATTTCTTTCCTTAAATAACTCGTATTTAATCAGCGTAACATCATGTTAAATAAAAGTTTCAGAAATAATTAAATGTGTTCACGATATATTCACCTACGAAAAAAAAAAATCCAAAATCTGTAACGGGACGTTTCCAAAACAGCTAGCATTCTATAAATAATTTGTAATAATATCTTCATACTCGTGCTATTGTAATTAAAAATTTAGTTAAATATATTTAAAAAATTTACAGATTCGTAAAAGTCTAATTCAAAAAATCGTTTGTACGACAGAAAATCTGCTCGCTAGTTCTGTGACTTGTGCATAGAGACGAGAGAACATTTAATAGACGTGCAAGTGCTGCTCTTAACTTAATAGTTTTTTTCGGTATTTTGTAAGGAAAATCTCAAGGTAAGTGATCACATTTAAAAATTACAGTTTTATTTTTAACGTAAATACACTTGTACACTAATCTGCGAATGGTATGTGCATATATCGAGAAAGTACAAGCTTAACTAATAAGACTAGTTTCCTTAATTTGGTGCAAATAAACCAAAACATTTCACATTGATCATGTAGATGTAAATGTTATAAAATATGTATTTGTTTCTTCATGTGATTCTATCTTCTAACATAGTGAACCTACAATAATTTGAACTAATTAAAACAAAGTTTTAAAAATTAAGTTTTTAATTTTACATTTTCTTAGAGTCGGTGGGAATATTATAGGAGAAAATAAATTAATTCATGACATGAAATCTTCGGAAACAGAGTATATTTAGTATTATTAACGTTGAATCGCCAAATTACATTTAATACACAATTTCCTTGTAAGTTATGCGAGATAATTTCTTTATTTTAATGAGGCTATAGCTTTCTGCAAAGTGAATTATAGTGGTAGTAATATTAACCAGAAAATAACTACAAAATTTTATTTCTTAAAATGTAAAGCAATATAACAAGTGCTGAAACAATTAAAGACCAAACAGCCTATTTTATCAAAGGGAAAAAAATATTAAGTCAATTTTAAATTATTGCCCATTTCACGTAATCATTGAAATTACATTTTCAATTTACCTCATCATAAATTTCTCCACGCGGTACTAATAAAAATTGTCTGAATCATCCTGTGTTAAAAACTGAAAATTATATATTAAAAATACCTTAATATCAAACATATGTACCGAGTTTGGTGAGTTCCAGATGCATGGTTAGTGTAGATAACTCATGTGATCAAGAAAACTTAAGATACTCACATTACCAGCATTTTGATAGGCTAATGTAAACGTCTCTCTTCAAAAAATTAATTTTGTTTATCTCATGAAGAAAAAACGTTTTAAATGACCGCCATTATGAAAATATGAACTAAGTACATATAAGTCTAATCAACTTTGTCTACTGCACTATATTTTTATCAAGTTTGATTAGATTAGCTCCGTATGTTCGATTTTTTAATGTGGAGGAGAAATTGAGAAATACACAAACGGACAATGGAAAGTAGACTTAAAGAAAAATATGAAGGGCCTTCGAGGTCCTGCATACGTGTGCACGTCATTGTGGTAGCCGTTTTCCCATGCCTCCGAGAGGTGCGCCGATGTTCGGCCGTTACCAGATTATTCGAAAACTGCTCAGCGCACATGAGTGATGTCTGCTCAGGAATATTATTCAAAGATTACTATACATGTGTATACCAATTTCTGGTTCAACAGTAATCATTAAAGCATATTGTAAAGTGGCGAGCATTGAAATCTTGCTACAGTATCTTCTATAGGGTGCAGATGTATACAACTCACCTTTATCGTCAAAATTACAGTTATGTCTCGTAGAGGTGAGTTTCGGCGAAAAGACAGAGAGCCAGTTAGTTACTTGCGCCTAGAGGCTAGGGTAATGAGTGATGTGCATGCTTTCTCGAACTTATTGCTTCTGCATTTGTAGATCTCGAACGCGCAAAAGACATCCACATAGATACCAATTTATAAAAAAAAATAACTTACTTTTTTTTACTTTGTACAAGAGATTGTAACTTTATTTTTAATACTTAAACATTGAAAGATATATAACATATATTTTAATCTATATTACTGTATTTATGATTTATTCTAGTTTGAAACAATTTAAAATGCAATACATTACGTTTTAAATGTAAAAAATTAACGTTTTTTTGTTAAATAACTGTTGAAAGTCACTGCTACTTGTTTTATAAAAAAGCACTGCCCAACGTCGCCTTCATTTGTTTATAACCGCACACGGGACGGCAAATAATATCCGTGACTCATCCGATACCTTAAGAACGTTTAGGAATACGTTTGCGAGATAGGACACAACCCTTGCGCTTCTGTGTCCCGAGATGGTAGGACATTATTTCTGTACAAATGGGTAAACCGTGTATTACCGCTTGCCTGCCGAAAATCGTATTTAACCATACGAGAGTCGGCAAACACAAGAAAATGGTACTTAAAATAAAACTTTACGATGGCGAGAATGTTAAATGATATGCGACAAGCTTTTCAAAAACTTAAAACTATTAATAAATAAGAAAATTAATATATTGTAGGCTAAATGCAGGCTTTAATATAAAATTTTTGCACTGTAACGACACCAGCGCAGTTGGCTCAGGTGGAAAGGCGCTCTGTCGGTAAGGAAATTATTCGGGTTCGAATCCCAGCTGATCTAAAGTATTTTTTATAATTTTTATATTACACAGAATATTATTAGTGGTAGTGCGATTAATTTTAGGAAATATCATTTCTACACATTAAAATAACATAATATTCGACCGTTACGATGTTATAATCAACTATTTGTGAAGAGTACAAACTAACTGGTTTTCGCTGTAAATAACATACAAAACATATGTAAAAATTATTTTTTTGAATGTTTTATGTTCTGCGAGAAATTTTTTTTACTTTTTTTGCTTACATTAAAATCAGAAATATTGTGTCTAGAACGATAAAAATTTGTCGTCACGTTCAGATGCATATATCTTATTTTGTGTTTTTTAGATATTAAAATGACACAATTTTAAACAATTAATTTTCTGGGATAATTTTTAACGCTCATAACAACACGTTATACTCAATTAAAATTTACTAATGCATCTTCGCTTTTCATTTTGATGCATATAAAATAACAATAACGCAGTGTAAACATTATTAATATAGGCATTCTAATTTGTCCACATTGCCCTAATTATGCAAAAAAAATCTTAATTAGTAACACTTTACATCACAAAAAAAACATGTTTTTTAGAAACAACTAAACATTTGCGATATATTTACTATCAACATATTGTAAAATAGAAGCACATTTCAGACGTTGACAGTTGACAGGCTACAAACATATTTTAAAACCGCTCGCGCGCTGTATCAGTGTTATTCTGAAGCCTTCGAAAATTTTCAAAAACACCTTTTTATTTCATATATTTCAAAAACAAATGGTAAGGTAAGTGAGCTTTGCGTATCGTCGACACCCAGGTTATTATAGACTGTTTCAAAATGAAATTACTGGATAAAAACAAAGTTTCGACTGAAGCATGAATTTCACTTTGCTAGGGATATGTGTTCAATGAAATGATAAAGCCATTGCTTGAAGTGTGATCAAGTAATAGCCTGTGACAAAAGAAAAAAAAACTTGTCGGTTTAGTGCATTAGAGGCGATGAGAGACCTAATTTATGTGCCACTGTTACCGTGACAATACCTTAGTTTTTAGTATTTAGTTGCGGCGTAATAATATATTATATTTTAAGAGTGATTGCGAATTATGTTTTGAATATAATTCCACGTGTCCGAATAATATGCTAATACAACATTTCAGGTCATAATCAGCAGAAAAATATGAACGGAAACACTGCGATCACGCGGCTACTGTACCTACTGTTTTAACTTTTAACAAGAAATAGTTATTGAATATTTTAATTGTGACCGTTATAATCCGTGATTTTTATCTCTCTGTTACTGTAATTATTTTGTAAACAAATTCAAATGCTAAATAATACGTTTCAAAAGTACAAAGTTTAACGTGTTCTTGTTATAGTCATGGTAAATCAGCAGCGCTCATCATTCTTTCATTTGTTTCTAGTCTCGCGCGGGCCGGCGAATAATAAGACGTGACTTACC
The DNA here is from genome assembly GCA_003012365.1 of Medauroidea extradentata. NCBI lineage: Eukaryota > Metazoa > Arthropoda > Insecta > Phasmatodea > Phasmatidae > Medauroidea > Medauroidea extradentata. The sequence goes on from PNEQ01051991.1 coordinate 45,059, forward strand.
TGGCACCATCTTGGGACACGGTGCAAACACGTCTAGGAATACGCTCAGCGAGCAAGGTCTCTGTCGTTGCTTTTCTGGCGCCTGAGATGGTATTGCTTATGTAGGCCCTAACTTTTTGTTTAGGAATACCGGCCTTAATGTACTTTGCTACGTGCGCTGTTGTCCTTCAAACAGTGTTTTTAAGTATGGCAAATAGAAGAGACAGGCGGTGCTCGGTACATCCTGACAACAGGAGTACTATATATACTGAGGGTGAATATTTACTCTGTTCTTACAAATGAAAACCAGAAGTCAAGACAGATTTTTTCGCTACACAAGAATGGAAGCCTGGCAATGGGAGGAATTGTTAGACTTAGTTAAACCATTCCTGAAAAAAAAAAACTTCCATACGGACACCAATTTGCGAAGAGGAGAGTTTAGCTATTACTATAAGGTAACTAACCTCATTTTAGATGTAATCAAATCCAGAACATACGATTCTCGGTTAATGTTAAGGCCTATACGTAAATTTACTTTGTGTAGCCTATGTAAGTGTAGTACTAGTTGCAAAAAGCTTTTAATCACAAGGTCTCTATTGAAAATCTGTTTCACTCTGCAGGTATCTCGCTCATGGTGGAACACAGCGATCAGTTGCATGCAGTTTCAGAAGAGGCTTGTCAACAGTAAATGAAATTGTAGCTGAAACATGTGATGCAATATGGGTGGCTCTTTCAAAAAATATGTAATTGTTCCAAACTGTGCAGAATGGGAGCTCATAATATCAGAGTTCTGGAGACGATGGAACTTTTCCAATTGCTTCGGTGCCCTGGATGGGAAGCACATAGATGTCATTGGCACATGGGACCATTGATAATCATAATATAAAAAAAATAATAAAAAATTCTGCAACATAGGGTATTCTAAATAATATTTGAATCACATTGTTAGTGTTTGAGACAATTCATTTGTTAACTTTATTAATATGTAGAAACAACATCAAAGTGAAAAGAGGTAAACAAGGATAACATTTCCCAAGTTACATTCATACATTAACACTACTGACATTTCTGTTGTAACCCTATAAAAATTATAAAGTCCATATTCAAAGCTATAGTATGTGTATTTATTGTATTAATTTCCAACATGTGTAAATAAGAACAAAAAATCTTTAAGTATATTCTTTTTTCAGCTGTTCGAGATATTCATACAACTTTTTCTTAACAATAATTTGACGCTGTGAAGGAACTTCGTCAATCTCTAGGACTAACAACTCTGCAAACAGTTCATTTTTTTTTTTTTGTTTTTGCCTCCTTTTTCTTTGTTCCAACGTCTCGCATTGCCATCATTTCTGTCAACTTCGTGATTGAGCTTGCTAATGCTGCTCCTGTACCCCGCATAACATTTTTCTTCTGAAAAAAAACTAGCATCTGGTGGAGCTACGATACTGGCTGGTGGTTCCCTTGACCTATCCTGAACAAAGTGGCTTGAAGTAAATTTTTGGGATGATTTCATTTGAGTTGAAGTTGCAGAAAGAGATGTGTTTACTTCCGTATCCTGAGTGTTGTCTTGTACCTCTTCCTACCCCCTATTTTCGTCTTGCTGTTCATCACTGTGAGAGGAATCGGAACAGTTTTGCAACTGGAGAACTGCATGGGGATCATCATCATTTTGTTGAGTAAAACAATTTTCAAGGTCGGTGTTCCAAGCCTGTGAATGTTTAAATTTTTTTGCTGGCTGCTGTGATGTTTCGAAGTTACTGCATGTTCTGAAAAATATACACAAAATATATGTTGTTATCTTTGTTCCTTGGTTAGCATTGTAAAAAACTGTTCTCCATCCAACATATTATCATTATATTAGTATTATTTGATGTATGAGTCTCTGTACAAAATAACACTGTTTAGATACTCCACAGTAATAACACACAAAGAATGATCCCCTCAATGTCCATAATAATAATTACCACAAATATGGACTGAATGATAGTTTGAGTACATAAAACAAAATTCTTTTCAGAAATTCATAACATTAAATTAATTGTAAGACAAAATGGCTGCATCTCTGACACACATGGCATCATGTATGATTCAGTAACTACCACAGTGTGTTCCTACTGCAAGTAGGGCCACTCATGGATGAGAGGGGGCCAGGGTAAATAACGGGTCGGTTGTTTCGACTTGCGGGTCTGACACCCAGACCGGCCCGATGCATGGAGTGAGATGCAGGTTGAGCATTGACGTAATGAGAAGGCGGGGGAAAAGAGCATTAAACAAATGTCCCTTGCCATTCAATGATATGCCCTTGTGTGAAATATACATTCTTATTTTTAGGCTGAAATTTGAGAGCCACATTAGCTTTCGAAAATATGACCATTCTCTACTCTGTGAACATTCACTTCCTGAAGGAATGTTTTTGGTCTTCCTAACTTATCTCCAGTAGTTGTCTCTCAGTAGTTTCCACTTACATTGGCTTCCTGCAAAAACGAAGTTTATATTTTGCATTACGGGCAATTTATACTAAAACAATTAATTCACATTTTGAATGTATGCTTAAGGCCACTGTTCCTATCTAAGTCTTGTCAAGTATTTACTTTTTATTTCCTGAACAGGAGCATATATGACAAAACTACATTGAGAAACTTTTGGGAATGGGTTTTACTATGAAGCCAATATTTTTTTCCAAAACGAAAGTTTTCTTTACTTTTGCTAATTATCGACTTAATTAAATATTAGTAAAAGTCAATAATTTGCTGAAAGTATAAAATATTTTGATTTAAAAAATTTACGTTATATTGTGAAAACCAGTTTTAAAAAATTTTATAAGACGACTTTACGATATCTTCAAGCCTTTAAGAATTAAAAAATATAACTCCATAAAACATAGGAATCAGTGGCCTTAACGTTAGTAAATATTACTACCTAATTCCAATTTGTCAAGGCTATACTAACACATTATTTAATTAAATGACAAGTTTCAAAGACAATTGTAACATATCCATTGTAAAGTATCCGAATATGTATAAACAAAATACAATTATTTTTGAGTTTACCTACCTTCAATTCCCAACACTTCATGTATGTATGCCCACGTTCGTTATTTTTTGTTTTTTTAGTATCCTTGAATGATTTATTTGTTGAGTCGTAAAGCCACTGCCTTTCTCGCACTAAATCAATTAAAAGTTCCTCAATACCTTCTTCCATTTGAGCTGCTCTGTTTCTGTTTACAATTTCTGACTTGTTTATTTACTCCGGAAATAATGCTGGATATGACGTTTGAACAATGACCTATTCTGATTGTCTAGCAGACAGCTTGCAGTCAAGCAGTTGAAGTTCGTCGATCTACGACTGCTCGACTGCGGGCTGTCAACTTCCCGACTGCTCATTGTGAACACATACATAGAGGTATGTACATTAATATACGACTGCCGACTGCCCAACTGCCGACAGCTCATTCTGGAAGGGGCTTTACACTTATTCGTGGCATGACTGCCGGCACACCAGCGACACACTGTCGTGGCCTTGCAAGCAATTTCTACATGCCCTAACCTCTGGCAGTTACTACGTTGTAGTATGCCTTTAGGGTGACAGAAAGGCTCTATTTTTACACGCACGCACATGCAATACTGTACATGTAATATTTCGCGGCATTCGTGGTCGACATCCACTTTGTACATTGACAGTACTTGCCTGCCTCTGTTCTGTACAGGCGTGACTTTCTGTACTGCCACGCCTTGCCTAGTGAGATCGGTGGCAATGATATCGCAGTCAGTGCCTCTGGGGGCATTTTTCATTATGTACATGCCTGGGCACTCTTACTTTGCGTGCAGTGCGGCATGTTCCACCCCGACTTGCGTCACTATCCTGAGAGCAACTATGTGTTCTGGAATAGTCGCCATTTGGTAGTAAGTGCCCAGGTTATTATTGTGCACTTTGAAACTAATATTCTCGGCTGTGAGGGCCCGGTATAGCTCGTGGTAGGGGTGTTTATCATCGTGAAACACGATGAGATGCTTTGGTTTCGGTCCAGTCGTATTGGCCCAGGGGCGGGATTCTGTAACTCGTTATATACGAAACGAAAATTTACAGCAGAGCTCATTTGACGAAATCCTCGAGATGTATCGAGAGTAGAGTACCGAAGACGTGATTCTGTAACAGCAGTTGGAAACAGTAAAACGAACTTTGTCTTTTCATTTTGTTGTACCGTTCGGTATACTTAACGGACGACTAGGAGAAATAACCGCCGGTTTTGACTTGCAAAACGTAGACAAAAGAGAAGCGGAAATATGAAAAGGGAGCCTACAATGGAAAAGCCGTGGTCAGGGGGGCGACACTACATAGGCCCTACGCTTGCTGTATTGAAAATAGCGTTCTCACTCTGTACCAACCTACATATTATAGTACTAAATGATACTAATCGCTATGATTTTGTCATGCGAATAAAATTTAAACGTATTGATATAATTATCTCTCATTTCAACCAAAAGCTTAGACATCAGAATACAGATTTGTTAAATAAGAACTATTTAGTTCAATATTTGTGTTTTTATTTAAG
>PNEQ01051992.1:0-27167 GCA_003012365.1 Medauroidea extradentata
TAAAATTTGTATTATGTTGGTTGCACAACACTACACAACTCCCGAACATAAACAAACTGCCTTCCGCTGCCTGGCTGCCTGCCGACCACGCGTACACGAAGCTACGGCCAGGGCCAGCTGCTCTGCCTTCAGCGGGCCTTGCACGAATATTTCCGAAGTAGTCTCACGAAGATACACGAACCCTTTCCCTTTCCCCTTTGCCACCTCTTCGCTTTCACGTTACATGCCGGGTGGGTGGCGGGTGGACGAAAACATTACGCTGCCCGCCGCGGCCCGCAACAATGACCACTGAGTACGTATTCAATACATTCTCGCGCGCGGATAATATTGGTACATGAATGAACGAGGGTTTTACCAGATAGCAAAAAATATTACATTAGAGAACATCACAGGGTAAGCAGTGCTTACCTAGCGTCTATTGAATACACGCCACTGATAATAAATATTTCACTGGGTACAAAAGTGTCATAGGCATATATAAATATTTTAGTGCGATCCAAATAATCTGAGCTACAGACACTAAAAATTAGGTTAACATTACAGTTTTGTAAAATATAGGTCTGTTATTACGTAAAATCTTATGTTTTTGTATTATGATTTATTTTTCAGTGGTTATATACTTTTTTTTACGAGCAGACAATGAATTGAGCCGTAGGGCAACTAATGAAATGGAGACCAAAAGAGATGTTTTAGAGGTCTTGGGTCACGGCGCAGGGCAGTATCGTCTGCTGCGGCAACAGAAAATGGTTTAGGGTTGGAAGTAACGCGGAGTGTTGGGGGCGGGGAAGACAGTAGGACGAAACTTTGGCGCCTGACCGTACCTGCCTCAGTGGGCGACCCCACGTGCAAGGTGGATGGGTGCGGGGTGCGGGGAGGTGTATTCGCGTCAACCAAACTTTGCTTTCAGCATCGGTGCGGCGTTCGTCTTTCCTTTCCCTTTCTACCGTTACTAACAACTCGCCCGTTCCTAACCTTGGTTTGTAACATTCCCCTCCACAACGGCTACTAGTCCATTCACAACTAAATTAAATACAGCATGTTACACACGATCGTCTTGTACGAGCCGGAAGGTGAAAAAAATCAATTTTCGCATCACTTGAAGCAGGCTTGTGCCTTGCGAAGGAAAAATTTGTTTCTTAATCATTTTCATATATCTAAATGCTGGTGTGCGAATGGTGATAATCCAAGAAACTGAGTGAACCAGGGTTGACACGTATTGCAAAAATAATATTCCCTGATTACTTTTCTGAATTTCCTGCAGAAATCCACATTATGTTTTTAACTATGACTGTAATAATGCGCTAATATCTAGAGCCAAAATTTTATTGCGAAAACATTTTTGCAACGTTTGGTTCCAATGCGTCATGTACAAATCTGCAGATCTGCTACATCGTCTGTGATTGGACGATTTTACTCTCACTTGCCTTGGCAAATCACAGACGTACGGAGTCACAATAATCTTATTATGATTGGTGCAGTCAAATGAGAGATGTGTCTGAACAAAGACGCGCTGCCAATAACCATGAAGCAAACCTGCCGATGTGCACAGGAGACACTGAAACAAAGTGGGGCAAAAATATTTTCGCGACAAAATCGTGGCTCTACTAATAACTCCTTTATTTTCCATTCTATGATATTTATGGAAGCTTGAAACGAGCCAGTTGAGAAAATTCCATTTAATTTTTCAGATAGACCAAAATTCTCTGAAATTTTTCTGCTACATCCAGATAACCACATTTTCCCTTATAGTTCCAAGTGTTCCTGGTCTGTGGTTTGTGGCACCTTGTAAACTACATGGAGAGTAGGAAATTTTGTAGTTAACATACGAGGCTTATCGGAAACTTCAACCTGCCATTCTTCACCCGAAAGGATGATCTGAATTACCTCATAAATAAAAGTCAACATGTATGGTGTTTTGCTATAAAACCGGATTTCTGTCTACAAATTTGTGTATCATACAATAAAAAATATTAAAGTTACGTAAGTTGGTAAGGTCTGTAACTTCAATGTCTCAAACATACATCAGAACATGAAATAACTTAATTGCAATCTTACGTAACATTTCATACCAAAATTGTTTAAAAATCTTTTTGAAGTGCTTAAGAATAATAACATATACTTTAACAAGAAGATATTTTGGAAATCTTCTCTGCACTTACTGTAAAATGAGAAAATCTAAACGAGAGCATCACACTTTTCATTCAAAAACCTCTTCTCTTATTAATGGCCGAATTGTAATTTAAAGTCTGTAAAAGGCATAATGACACTATTCTATCACAGTACTAAAAATTTTTTGCTAACGGTAATGGTGTTGAGGAATTGAAAATGTGACTTCCATTAAAGTGAAAAAAAAAAACACGATGGTAACACGTATACTGGTTACTATCTTTAAAATATTTTTCTTAGAAAATTCTAAATTAATATTTTTATCTGCTCTACCAAAGACTCTTTTTCTTGTTTCTTCCTGGAAAAAATCTAGCGGACATTCTGGTTAAACAAAAAATACATAAATAAAAATATAAAAGAATAAATAAAAAGAACCAATAATTAAATCCGTGCTAAATGAAATGACGCAACAGCAATATCTTGAAATGCTGAGGGAAGTTAAAAATTGTATGCAAAAACATTTAGTCTGCGCGGTTTACCAAGAAAAATAAGCGAGGAGAGTTGATAAATACCAATTAATTTAGTAAGGTTAAAATAAATATTTCTGTGTATCATCCAAATTCTAGAGATATTTGGTTTTAATTAGTTGTAATAGTGTTTGAAAACGAATCCCAACAATTTTCAATTCAGTTGTCATCAATTGACTACAGTTGAAAGGTATTAACAGGCGTTATAATTTTTCTGTGCGAGGTGTAATTTTATGCTGCACAGCTATACACAGATAAACTCGAAGTAAAGTAACATTAGTATGGTAGTATATATGTAAACATTTTTCATATTTTACGTGCATTTCCTTAATTCGCGTCCGTATAACCCGCGAAAAACGTAAATAAAGAGAGTTAGCTCAGTAAAATTTATTGCCGCCATGTTCATGTCCCTGTGACGTCATTGGACTTGTTATTGCATGTCTGTTTAATCTTAACGCGAAATTGCGTTAACTCCAGTTGTTTGTGTGGTGAGAACGGGTATTGACGGGACTCCGAATAGTTATGAGTGTCCACAGTAGTTCATTTGTGCAGCAAAACAATAAATTTACTCCAAACACAACATTTACTACAGCGCCGTGTGACAATGCATGGTTTATAAAAAATAGTAACCTGAAACAGTCTGCTATTAGCGACAAAAGTATAGTTTATGTATGAAACGGTTATTTCAGCGTATTGTGTACCGCATGGCACAGTAGGCATGAAATAAATAAGTTCTTTAAGTTAAAAAGTTGCAACAGATTCTCGACATGTTCCACTTATCGTGTTTTTGATGTTCCACTTATCGTGTTTTTGATGTTCCACTGCGTGGTTGCCCTGCCTGGAAAACGCATTAGCTAATAGGCGATTTCAAGGCACCTGTGATTGGCTGATATTTCGAGAGGTGGGCGGGTTTTGCGAAATCTGTCAATAGATGACAGAACTGCTACCGTAGTTTTCACGGCCTGTTCGCAAGAAACGTAATAATAATTGGGAAGAAAAATTGATTTTTAATAAATCAATTAATGCTTTATTATGTTCCCGACTCGCGCAATCAGAACGCTGGATCACCAGTCTGAAAGAGACAGTAGTTTTGTCTAAATGCATCCAAACTGTAAGCTTGGTAAGTTCATATTTTGGACGCATGCGATCTTCATACGGTTGACTTTAAACCAAAACGTATTATTCTTCAGCGGATTTGATACAATAAAATGGATTCGTAGTAAGTTATAGTCAGTCCGGAATTTGAATTTAACTGACATAAACACAAACCTACGACCAAAACGTCACAATGTGCGAGAGATTTCTTGCTGTCTTCACTTCTCTTTACTCAGTATCAGTGAAATCTTCGTTTTTTACTAAGACAATCTTCAACTATAACGATGCATGCATTGACAACGAGCAAATTTGACGAGTTAGCTTTTAGGTAGTCTGGTCAATTAAATTTGCCTTGTTATTGAAGCCAGTGTAAGATCACAAAACCAACTATTATGCCTTGCGGGCGGGCTGCAAACGAAAACAACTGTGCAATTTCGTCATTCGAATGTTAGCCAATAAGAATGTGTTTTCAATATTTACGGCGGTGTTAGAAAACATGGCATTTTCAAAGGTCAATAACTTGAAAATTAAAATATGCACGGAATTATTACATTTTATGTTTGCGTTTGGCGTGAAAATATTTCGGAAGAATCACGTAAATATTAATTTGTTTTTCTAGGTACTGCCGCCATTGTATCACTATTTATAAATAGTCAACATTGACCCTACACAAAGCCTAGTTCAAAATTAAAAATTTTACTGTCTTATGATACTCAATTATGTATTTAAAGTCCACACAAATATCGTTACCTTCTACAAATTACAAAAGAAAATACAGTTATAACTAAACTACACAACAAAGATTTGAACAAGCATATTCCGATTACGGCATTAACATATGTTAAACCGTTCATAATTTGTAACAATATTATTCCAACGAGGCGATGTGTACATGTTTAGTAGCAAACTTACTAAAGTGACACAGATGAGTAATTGAAATTGATTGAACGTTACATACGTTATTGAAAAGTTACACGACAGGAAGCAAGTTGTTTTTCCAGGTTTCACGTGTGCAACCTCTGACACATACACGCGCTTATTTTTTCTCTCCACCCTCCCCGTTTTTCTCACCCCTTCCGGCTAATAACCAGGGCGAGAGAGACATTAAAAAATTTAAACCCGGCGCTAGGAAACCCTATCTACTTGCACCCCGCTTCCCCCGGGAAACAGAGCACTCTACCTGCCCTCCCCTCGCCTACCTCCGAGTACCGGCCAACCAGCGAGGTTAAGCCGCTTCAGTCGTATTACACGCGATATTAGCTACGAGTAAGCGGACTTTATTACACAGCCCTGAACCGCACGGACGTAAAAAAAATCGTACCGAGAACTGAGGGATTAAAAATTTTTGAACCTGCTGCATTAAAAGTAGCGCACGTCCATGCCAGCGACACGCTGATATTAAATAAGGAGCTGTACCTCGTTTAGTAGGGTTGGTTTGTAATCCATGCATGGGAGAGGGAAGGAGGTTTATCGTACAGTTATTTAAAATTAAGAACGTCCACCATAATTATTAAAAATTAAGTGTGCCATTATGAAAATTTTAATATTTTTACTTATCGAACCAATGTTTTGAAAAATTAATTGACAAGAACTTGTTATAACTCTTTTAGCTATTGTGTTGAAACCAGTAAAAATGGCATCGTTTTAGTTTTAATTTCTGCTATGAACGACGTGTATACACGAGGCAAATACTGGTGAAGAAAGTTCATGTGTTGAATACTTTAAAATAACGGCACATGAGAAAATTACGGAGGCATAGCGAAATAATTTTTTTCTTTCAGGCATACAGCAACAAATTTAGTTAGCTTTTCTGTTAATGGGGAATCTACGGTGTTAGTTTGGATGTACGTTATTTTTCTTCATTAAGGGTGGTGGGGGTTAAAAATTTTTATGGTATTTCAGTTTCTGAGCCATAACATTTATACATATGATATTATCTAAATTTTCTCATCTACAAAGTTTGGAATATATCCTTGGTAAACGGTTTGACATAAATAGTAATGGAATGAAATATTTCATAAACATGTCATGCAGAATCATTGCAAGAGAATTATAGGTTAACTTTCAACAATTCCCTTGCAATTATTCTGCAGGAAAAATTAATGAATGATTCCATTATTATTTATGTCAAGCAGTTTACCAAAATATATATCCTATGCTTTGTCGAAGAAAAATTTTTGATAATACAATTTGACAAAATATTATAGCTCGAAAACCGAAAACACAATAAAACTGTTTAACACTCCCTCTTAATAACGGAAAATAGAGACAAAATATTGTTTTGCACAGCGACAAGACATACACTGTAAAAAAACTTCCTTGAATGTTTAGGAAGTTATTATCCCAGACGCAGTATGGTACAGTTACCATACTTCGTCTTGTAACTATGCAAACTTTTACAGTTGTTACATACAAGTCTAGTAATTTCAGTATACATTTGACTGTTTTATAAAAAGGTTTAGGAGTGCTACCATGGATGTCTGGGAAACTATTCTACCATACATACTTTCTTAGCGCTCCATACGCACGTGTGGTAAATTTACAAACTATTTTTTTAGAGTGTATGTTTAACATACCAAGTGTAAAAGAATAACTTTTTGTTTTCTATTCGCTATAAAAAAAATGAAGGCATTAGTGTTGTAACGCTTTTATCTGTGCCCGCCAACCAAAAATGTTGATAAATACATACAAAATTTGATATTAAGAGAAAACTAATTATTCCAAGCAAATATTTAATGAATCAATACGTTTTCAGGCAATAACGATACCAATTTAGTAGTCGTAAAGTGTGTATTACAAAAAGCGAGAAATTTGCATCTCAAAAACAACATAAAATCGATATTGCTTTGTGATGCAATTTATAGGCGCTAATAAACAACAACTGTGCGAAACGTTTGGTTGAGTTAAACAAATTTTCTTTGGCGCAACCGAACAATTCGTTAGTATATTGCGAAATAAGCGTATTTGTTGCTGAAAAAATATTACTAAGTCGTTTTCATTTTGTTATCCAAGTGTAATATTAATATTTGGTCAGTACAACTAAACATTCGTTTGGCTGTTCCTTTAGTTTGTGCCGGATCATTACACATATACGTAGCAGCAAAGAGAATAGAACACGAGCCTTGCTCTTTGAATGTCGATTATTAACTACCATGGCCATTACTGGACATTTTTGATCAGCACAGCCTAATAGATACGTGGCTCGTAAAATGCATGACACAAGAACGTATCCTATAAAGTTCTACGTCTCTATTATGCCAATTATCACAGGAAAGGAAAAAATAATTTACGAGGTGTGATGACAACTATCGAGCTGTGTTAAGAAATGATGGCGTGAACAAAAGTGAAGGTTTGTTAGGAAAAAAATATTTTTTATACTTTCAAACAAATTGTCACGTTTGAATTAACCAAATGTTGTATAGTCAGTTACAACCAATTCACCCAACAAACTGCATATTTTGATGGTTCAGCAATATTATGCGTGTTGCTTTGAACCTTGTTCTGGCAACAAAATACTTTGTTAGCTCAAGTCGAAACAGTATTTATTTAGCCCTATTTAAATAAATATTTGGTAACTATTTATGTCAATGCAGGCGTACAAACATTTCACAATACATCCACCTGTGTTTAAATATTTATAATACGTTGACACCCATGACAGTTCCAGTAAGATGTACTTCTTAATTACAACTATATATAGGCCTAAACCGTTACTAGACGACGGCAGCAAACATATTTGAGTGTTACGTGTATTCCTTTTCTAGCGAACGTAAATACACTACTAAAATTAATCGATTATTTTCCAACAGGGGTGCAGGGTACCTTCATAAGCTCTAATACAAGCTGCATTTTTTGTAAATAAATATCACTTTATATGTGAAATGTGACAATCCATTGGTTGGTATCACGCCAACTGCAATACAGGCATTAAAGGAAACATATCAAAATGTGTAACTTAAAATTAATGCTACGTCGTCACTTTGTTTCATTTACACGCTTGTACTTGAAATTTAAAAATTTTATAACTTTTAAATAAACCGTAAAATATTTGAGCTCGATGTTTGTGAGTGTGTTCTATCGGTTAACATTTGGAACTTGTATAGTATAGCAAAGATATCAATCAGAGCACATGGTTACACAATATGCTATGTGAAGTAACTTGATGAATTATTGCAAACTTCAGCACATGTGGTTCGTGTTTCAGTTGTATACATATATATCTATACATACACCAGGATGAATGATCTTGAAATACATACTGCTTTTGTCTGAATATATTGCAATATTATGACTATTAATAAAAACTAAAGAGGTTTTGAGAATGCAAAAAGGAAGGACACGAAGCTGTGTTTAGTTAGAGTTCACACAATCTCCTGAAGGTAAATAGTCGGAAATAATAATAATAATAATAATAATAATAATAATAATAATAATAATAATAATAATAATAATAATAATAATAAAAACCCTGAAAACTGACCTTCGAAAACATTTCCACAAAAGTTACCGGAAAACCGTCAGCTATTATGATAAAGCAATCAAATAATATTATTAGTGACGATAGCCTTTTTATACACACACACACACATAAATATATATATATATATATATATATATATATATATATATATATATATATATATATATATATAAGCACACACACTTATTGACAAAAATATTCCTTGATTGTATGTTATACCATAATTTAACACATTTGCAATAATTGCGATACATATTGTAGATGTGCCTGAACGTTAAAAATAATTCATTGTATTAAATTGAAAAATACGATTAACTATTTGATATTATTTTTACCAAAAAGCAAATTACTTACCTTAAATAGACGTTTAGAAGCATTTTCAAGTCCAGTAAAATGTGTCAGAAAAATTGCATATAAAAATAATAATGTACAAATGATCTCAGCCGAGCACGGGCCTATTGATATCCGGATTATTGAATAAAAGGTAGATTTAAAAAAAAACATCATATTGCGCAGAAATACAGCCGCACTACACTTAAAAAAAAAATTAATAAGAGTTACTTTAATGTTTCCAATTTTGGAAACTTTTGCTTTGGTAAAACGATTTTCATCGTCTGTTTTTACAATGGAGATCGTCTTTGTAAAAATAAAGGATAGCTTTGTTTTCTACCAAAATCACGAGTTTGTGCGAAAATATTTTTTTCTGGAATTAAGTGAATATTCATACTACTTATGCGCTAAAAAAAAAAAAAAACGAACAAGTTGACATTAAATTGTAAAGTGAATATATACACAAAAACCTAGCAGTATGTAAACCAGGATTAACTACATAGGGATACGGTGCGCGGTTATTAAGCGCAAGGACGCAATTTTGAATCCTGGTGTGTCCCACGAGTTTTTTTTATAGTTACACTAAACATGTTTATTTAACAGTTATTTATTAAATATGTTGACTTTCACGATCACAGCATAGTATCATTTTTAATTTCATTTATCGTTATTGCAAGGGTTTTATTACGCAGACATAACCTTGTATTTGCTCCGTATTTTAACCAGAAGAATCATTGTAGTATTAAAACGTAAGCATTTATTTAGTAACTGCTTGTAAAGGTTAGAACATTAATGTAGACTGCAGTGACGGTAAATAAAGAATGGAATCTACAAATAAGGCGTACGACACGATGAACTAGGTGCGCGCACGCAGCATTAAGCACTCGGCGGTGCCACCCACTGGTAATAATACCAAGTGACAGTCCGAGCTAAGAGAAAGGGAAAACTCGAAAGTACACCCCTCCTCCTCCACAAAACACTAACACCTCAAACCCTAACTGACCCTACAACATTCCGGCGTAATAGAAACTTAACGCGCTTCGCGCGGCGAATGTTTCCTGCCTTGCAATCTTGATAGCAAGACTGTTAGCGAGCTTCCCTCCCAGCTTCGACCTCACCAGGGGTTGTAACTACACCCCTCCCCGCCGCAACCAACCCCCACGAGCCCATTACGTATACCCTACCAAAAAGGGCCGCCCTTTCCACTGCGGCCAAATACACCTCAGTCCACTTTAAAACCGGTATCTTCGCCGTCGTGCGTGTTGCCTGCCTCCCAGGGTGCCATCACGTTGCCCACTTAATACGCAAATGCACTCCGGTGCGTGGGTAAGCTCAGTTTACATTACGCCATGAAATACAGTTGTGGGCCAGCGGTTGTAACTCATACCGAACCCGCAGTGAACCCAGACAATTACACCTGGTTAAAGCAACACCATCAGGTTATGCTGCGGAACTGAAACATTGGGCGAACTTTGTCCTTGAAGCAACAGTTGAAAGTTTGGAGTCTTTTCAAGAAGAATAAAAGCTAAGGCAGGGGTTACCATCAACGTAAGCATATTAAGACTGTCAGTAACATGTTCAAATAGAAACATTTCAAAGCAAACCTAGGCTGTTTTAATTTTTACATGGCGGGCGGTTTTTGCATTGTTATGGACTTTAACTTCCGGAGTGACTAAAACTACGATTGATTTAAGTACATTTAATATATGGGTAGTATTTATATTATTTCGATGTTATTTATAGAGTATAGTTCCTTGTTTCACACTGCTTTAAGAAATTCCCATCTTCCGCCCTTCTTATCGCAGTTGTTTGTTGATATTAAACGAAAGATGATGCGTGATAGCGTCCCAAGGGAAGTGGTTCTAGATGTAATTGTATACTCCTGAGTATGTAAAAGTAACTGGCCTGAAGAAATTAGCCAACAAAGAGTATTTTAATCGGTTTACTTATTCGTGAAATAAGACCATTCGTTCCTCGTTTCTGGTTGCGCACTGTACCTGTGTCTGAAGGTCACACAAACAACTCACAGATGTGTATAATCGTCTATGAGCATCGCTCTTCTTGAAACACACGTACGCTTTGTCACTCTATCACGCAAGACATTTTATAAAGGAATTACACTGCTTTTTAAGGTTTAGCTTGAATTGGCAGTGATGCTATTCCATACGCCAGAACATATTTATAGCTATATACTAACCGTAACATTGTCAACTCGAATTAGCCTTGAATACTGTTTAACTACAAATTGAATCTGACAGTTGTAGAGCAATAATTTTACAAACTTGAATTAAGTCTGAAAATACATAAAGACGAACAAACCTTTCATACTAGACAAGTTTGAACTATGTACGACGTAGTTTGTACGGAGATGTAGCCATCCATGATAATGCACTATAGGAAAATATTACCAAACTTGAATTAAAACAAACTGGTAAATGTACATTACTGAAGGACTTGCTATTGCGTATTTACACCATATAACGAAATGCAATATCAGAAAATATCTCTCATCTTATTAAATATCATTGCTGCAACCCATTTAGCGAGGTAATTTTCATTCATACAGTCTTGAAAATGTCACGTTATGTAACAATGCAATGTTCAGTAATCTTGAATAAGTGCTTAAGTTCGGACATCAACGCTAATTTTATATACCGCTTGAGCTCCAGAGGGTTAAATAATGTTTTACCCTTAGAAGTAATAATTTTGACGTAACGATGTTTTGTTTCGCTCTTTCAATTTTGTGTGTTAAGTTTAAACATATATTACAGTTAAAACATTTAAAAAGTTTGTAAGTCAGTTTAATTGTCAAAACTACTTACAAATTTGTAAACATGCGTCTTGCTATCATTTGGCTGTAAAGTACATCATCCGCATGATTTCTTGCACAGAGATGCCAGCTGTCAAGCATATGTCTATAAGGTACGAACAGTGAACTTTCAGAAAGATGCTGTAGACTCTTAAGATATTTAGCGCTACAGCTATGCCTACCTCACGTCACAAATATGTATTGTGTAAATTGTCAAATACAAGATGACGTCATTAGAGCTTACTCCTTTTCGAAAGTTATATTGTGAAGTGTCTCAAACCTTCGTTAGGATCACAATGGCCGTCAAGAATGAAGACGAAGCAGAGGAATGAACTCAGGGAGTGCAATAGGGCACAAGTATCAGCTAAGTCAACCCCAGACTAACAAATATACACCAACTCGTAGCGTAACCTATCCAAGGAGGAATACGCATTGCTATGACAAAAGTGAGACACGCAGGTCTGCTATAAGCATAGTGAATCGGGTATAAACTCAATATATCCACCGGCAGAACAAATTAAGAAGAAAAATCATGAAATGTGCATGGCTTCCGTAAAACCACGCACATTTTTACGGGAATACAGGCTACCTAGAGTCATTTTACGTAAATACTTCCTGTATTTATAATTTATAGCCTATGACAGCTCCCTGTTACATTAATTTACGTAAGAAACTTCAAATGGTTTTTGTAAATGTCTACGTTCAAAACAATTTTGAAAACAAATTTCAAACTACCATATTTATAAACCTCATTGCAATATTATCACATCTGTTGCAGAGTCTGAACAAATAAAGTCACGGCAAATACGTAACAGAAACAAAACAATGGCGTGTCCAATATTATAATCATATTCCTGAACTTTCTTCAACGTTCCTTCCCGTATTATTACAGTGCATTTGTTTTTGTTTTATGATCAACTAAGTTGCGAGATAGAAACTTTCCGTATCCGATTAAAAGTAGTTCAATCATATCCGCAACACGGTACGTTAGTACACTCTCCCTAGCTCAGATACCAGCCAATCTACCCTTAACTCGCTAAGCGCACAGTGAGGATTGAATGAAAAATATTTCGTCCTGGTGTATTCCCACATAAAGAAAATCCTTAGAGTCTTCAAAATGTATTATATTGGCCTCCAGAACAAACATCAACTAAAATTTTATTTCACATAAAGAGTCTACTCAGTTCTTGGTTTCTTGCCTATGTCTGGGCCGTATAGACTATATAATACAGACTGCATCAAGTAAATATTAGCATTTTAAAATGTGTTATCAGCATTATGAAACGTGGTTAGTAGGAAATATGCGCTCTCAATCATCACAAACTCCTTTGGATTATTACGAATGCGCAATTTTTGGAGTGAAACCCATACAAATTTAATGTATGCCATAAAAATAAACGTAAGAAATACATTGTTCACTATTGTGTTATTAGAACTGTTTATATTGACTCAAAGAAAATTGTGTACCTGTATACATATATACGCATACATATGTACATGGCGTATGTACAAAATACGTCTTTAGTTTCTAACTTCTCCCTTTGCAAGAATCTTTCAAACTTAGTATAGTGTGTATACTTACTTATATAATAAGGTTTTTAAGGGTGAACATAAGGACACCGCACGAATGCGTGCGCATTATGGAAAGTGCAAACAATACAATCGATACTGCATGCCATTAAAATATACGTAAACAATGAAAACCCCCAGGACAATGCTGGAAACGTAAACGTGTTTGTGACATGCTCCGTCTTGTCTATATTTACTTTGTGATCAAAACAATCCTTCAAAGATGTTTGCCGGCAGCTGTCTCCGTACGCCACGCAATATCTTTTCGCATGAATTGAAGAAATATATGAGCGTATGTTGTTAGCACAGTTATGGGGCCGTGGTTGTCGTAGTGACTAGAGCATTCGCTTCTCAGGAATGTCATCCCGGCAGGGTCGATCCTCGGATTATCGGATGTGGGTAATGTGTCGAACGATGCCGCTGGTAGGCGGGTTTTCTCAAGGATCTCCCATTTTACCCGCCTCTTCATTCCGGCGCTGCTTCATTCTAACATCGTGTCACCTCTCATAAGAATTTAAGACCTAAATGTTAAGTTCTGACTAAAATCACTTCACATTTTCAGCGCTGGTAAGGTAAGTGTGAGCATCGTCGTCTTAAGTGGGCGGTGAAAACGGGAAAAACCCGAGAAAGTTAGTTGACCAACGGAAACGTGCGGCACGAATTCTACGTGTGAAAATCGGATCCGGATCACCTTGTGATGGAAGGTAGCGAGCGAGGTTGGCTGTCTGTCTTGCAACAGAGGAAGAAACATTTTCTCCGGAAGAGGTCTCTGGCACACGTCGTAAAGCCAGCACTTAACACTCTGGTTTAATGAGGCTGCGCGAACCTGTCGCAACAAGGACCTGGCCGGAGACGTTCACGACCCGTTTCATTACCGCCATTAGCTGTGCGTCCGGGCCGCCGACTAAACAACCGCACCTCGCAGCCTGTTTACGGCCATCCGCGTCGGCTCGTTCCACGGCCGGCCGTCAGCCAACTAGATGCTGGCCAGCCTCTCGGTAGCAATGGTGAATGGTAGCGTCCCAGAAATTTCGCGGATTCAACTGAGGAGAGGTTGGATTTCTAAGTCATGTATATGTTGGAACCATTTTAGATCGGGTCATCGTTAGAGATGGTGGTTTGGCGGGAAAACTTGACTGCTTGCTGGACTTCAACTCGCGTACAGCTTACCAGAAGATTACTGGCTTTAGCTTGTACTTGGAGCCAATAAGAGTCCCGATATTTAAATATTTGATACCTTTTACTGGTAGTCAGACAGCTACGTTGTGTCACAAGTACCGAATCATATTGTTGCAAGAAACTACAGCGTTTTTAAAGATATGTTGACACAAAACATTTTCGCGATATACCATCATCTCTAGTAATTGTTAATTAAACGTGACCTTGACGACTCCGACCCAATGACGGACATGCATCAAAGCACTCATGGACTCCCTCGCTACATCATCAAATGTTCGAATGCTTGCTCACTGGAGCAGCAGCCAATGAACAAGAAGCTGAAGACAGAGTGTACACAGGACTATGAACTCTAGCCTGCTGGTCGTTGAACCCGCAAAATTGTCGGGCCTCTACTGACTACGGCTCTGAAAAATTCGCGTTTCATTTTACGCACAAGCTATAATTTTAGCAACTATAAGTTCGTGTCACTTTCACAATTGGCCGTTTACTTATTTGACATCCTCTGGAAGTATCTGAACCAATAATAACAATATACCTTAACGTACCCCATACCACTGTATCAGCGAGCAGCTACTGAACAGCTGCTGTATGCTTGAATACACTGATATTCTTGGATGCTAGCCGGATGGTGTTGAACCCACGAAAGTGACGCATGAGAAAATTCTCTGCCGTATGCATATTCAAGCCCTGTACATTCGTCCATTGTTAGCTGATCCAATCAGTAGCAGGTCAGCGCTAAAGAAGACCTTTACAAAGTACTACGGATTCCAGCATGCTCGTAGTTGATCGCGCGAAATATTCATACACCCTAATGATCGGCAAAGCTGTTACGTTCAGAGAGACGTCTCTCTCGATCTACCGGACGTTTTTTAAACACGGCAATGTAATGCGAGTGATCCTTACGTCTTGTCAACAACGAGGTCATTACAGACGGGACACAAATTATCTCAATTTCAGACAATAGCACTGGAATTGGCGGTTGCCTCTGTTAAAAAACTGTCCCAGGATTGGCCTGAAGTGATTTAAGGAAACCACGGAAAACCGAAATCAGGATGGCCAGAGTCGGGAATCGAACCCAGGTTATCACGAACGCGAGTCCAGAGTGTAACAGTAACGCAAATTCCTTAGGTGTTTTAAAGAAATAATCGCTGAAAAATAAATGATGCCTCTTTTCCTTGTAAGCGGTGTTTTAATCGTTGGCACAGAACGCATATTCCATAACTTAAATTTGAATGAAGTAAGTCTGCAAAACATTTCAAAATAGTTTGTACGTGATAATTTGAATGTTGGCAATAATTTGTGTCAATGTCATATGTGCTCGAATAAAATTGTTCAATTGCAGAAATTATATATTTAAAAAATTCCAATTTTAAATAAAAATGTTAGAACGAGAACAAACTTAAAATTGACTAACTAATCACCTAGATAATGAACTAAAATTCTACCAATGCATAAACAGATACCTCACAGTGATGGGTACCCAGAAATGCAATCACCGTACAACAATTTATGTTGGCAATCAATAAGCTATTCACTGTAGTGTGGGTGTTCTGACTAGCAGCAAAGTTTCTGTAATACTCGTAAAATTGACATATTTAGTATAAATAATAGCAATTATGGATCTAGGCAGAAGTGGATCGTGAAGTATTCTCTAGCAAGTGGGGTTAAGTGATGACTACACATAGGCCTACATAAATCTCAGTTGCTTCTGTATCCATTAGGTTGACAGGAGCAGGCAGGCACACTCCACAGTCAGTAGCGTGTAAGAGGCGAGGAACGTATTCTCCGCAAACACATCTAAGCATCTGCTACACAACTATTTGCCCCGTGCTCAAATTGTATAGTTTGATCTTATACAGCTTGTCTCTGAACACTACCAAGACTTGCTACTGCAACTGGCGTTTTAAAGCACGTTGCTCCTTGAACTACGCATTGCTAGTGGTAAAAGGTTAATGAGAATTGAGTTATAAGGCTTAGAGACCCTTCTCGGCAGTCAGTAATAATGAAGTTAATTAAAATTAACATGGACATGTTAAGTGGATGCCAATAAATATTAAAAGCTCGGGAACTGCCACAGAAATGCTACATCATATTAAGTAGAGTGCGAAAAGAAAACAATATCTCAACTATTGTAATTATTCCGTAACGTTCGAGATAAAACACACAACTCAACTTTAACTATAGGAATGATAGAAAAACTTACACCTAGATATTACACACGACGAC
This sequence comes from Medauroidea extradentata, assembly GCA_003012365.1. NCBI lineage: Eukaryota > Metazoa > Arthropoda > Insecta > Phasmatodea > Phasmatidae > Medauroidea > Medauroidea extradentata. The sequence continues at coordinate 16,322 of PNEQ01051992.1, forward strand.
ATTGACTGAAACGTTTTCAGTCACTACTTCAGCGTTTGTCCTAGGTTAACGTCCCTGTAAAGCTTAAATACGAATAAACCTGCTGTTAACTGTGAAGCGACTTAGTACCTTGAAATAATTGCAGTTTAGTAAGTCTTTACCAACATTCATTCGTTTCTTCTTACATTCAATGAATTAATTACGCCAGTGTTTGGGAATTATCTGTAGTATGTTGAATGGGTGAAAGACAACGCAAAAACAAGCGTTTACTGATGGTTAAAATATATTGAGAAATGGCACCATTCAATGTTTCAGGGGCGAAAATTAATTACTATATTTCCGCGCTTCGAGACGACAGAGAGGAAACAGGAGTATTGCAGGTGACCAGTGGCGGTTTGTGCTATTGGGTTGCAGCCCTCCCTAATTATTTGGGAATTACAGTAAATTATTTTCATTTTCACAGCTGGTGTTATAGAAGGTAATTTTCAATTACATCTTTTGAACTACCTACTCGCCAAAACCGTCAGTCGATTGCGAAGACTGAGGAATGCGAGAAAGTTTTAAAGATACTATTGTGTACGCGTTTCCTGCCTCGAGTGGTCTGAACTAGGCAGGGCTGTGCGGCGAGCAGCTCGTCTGACCTTGCTGGCGCATGCGCAGTATGGCGAACCCTTGAAGAAGGGAGGTGGGGTGACTGATAAATGGTGCGCATGTGGGCTGCTAGCAAACCAGCCCGGCTCGCAAGACCCGCCAGTGCGCCATGCTACACTGCAGTAACGACAGACGCGACTTGTCACTCAACTCGCTCGTTTCGCAACACCACTGCAATAAATTGTACCAAAATTTCATGACCTGTCCTACACACTGTGGCACTTACTACGAACTTTTCAAATTTTTCGTACGCGCCTTAGTTAACTAGTAAATAAGTTCTAACTCCATAACTACATTTTTCCTCAAAAACTAGCTGAAACACATTTATAAAACTGATCTAAAGTAGCATGTTTCTACTTGTATGGAATTTTTAAACCTACTACGCAAAAAATAATAGTTTACTTATAATATTATGCCGTAAAATCGTCTCAAATTGCAACAGTTTTCTCGAGGCGGAATGATAAGTTTTAGATGTTGCTCCTTCACGCCTATGCGTTACAGTAAATATTTTTTGCAGCCTATTATTTCACACGAGTTAAACCGTACTTCATACCAAATAATAAATCAATATCAACTAAAAAATACAAAGTAAAACAGAAGTAACATTGTTATTCAATTTAACGAACATACTTTATAGCCGAGCACTTTACCGAACCATATGGCAGAAAAGTATAATAAACTCACAGACAAAAATTTTGAAACTTAATTTCCTATCCGGCCACCAACATAACCATTTATCAAATACAAATGGATTTTTTTTTTTACTGGATGTCCTTTTCAGATACCTTTAAAAGTTGTCTTATTTATAATGCCGCAGTAGCCGAAGCCATAAACAAATGTACCCTCCCTATATGCGAGTATTTCGTAATAGGGACGATTACCATTAGAATTTATCATTCTTTATATATTATTTCACTGAAGTAATTTAGGTATTAATTAAAGCTTTTAATATTTAAGGTCTCAAGAGTCATTTTCCTTGGTTTCTTTATATTTTAATTATGTACAAATGCCTTTCTTTATATTTATAAAAGTCGTTGTTTGAAGTCTCAAACCTCTCTCTTTGCGTACAGCCCGAACCCCATATAGAGGCCATTCACGATAAAGTGAGCTCTGTATAACAAGTTATTGCGAAATTTGTTCTAAGAAAAGAACGACTAATGAACTTCACGTACCAGTAACGGGTATCCACACACATTAGTTAAGAGACCATTCAGTTGAAGTATGTTTTTGACTAAATATTTTCATTTTCAAATACAGTGGGATGTAGTAAAGTAAAAAGTGCAAAAAAATAAAGTTAACACGAACTATAGTGCATTAAATTAACAGTGCGAATTTGTTAAATGTGAAACATTGTGATTAGTGAACCTTAAAAACAACTGAGCTATGGTGTCAATCCGATGTCTGGACATCACCCTCTGATGTGAATTAGACTTGGCGAACTTACAACGTAGTTACCCTTGTTTTTCTCCACCTACTACCGTGCTCAACACAGTAACTCAAAGGTAATGTTACATTTGTTAAAATTATGTTTGTGGATTTCGTGAAATTTGTTCTAAAAAAAATTACAGTAATCCAAAGGTATGTTAAATTTGCTCAAAAAAAATTTTGTGGATTTTGTGAATTTTGGTGTAAAAGAATTAATACCTTGAAATGTTTTAAACTGTTTGAGAAAATGGAATAGCGGTCCTGCTTGAAACGTTACTTGATTTCCTCTACTAGGGACTAGGGAGACCCCTTAACAGAATGTTTGTTTTAAAAAATATAACTGTATCGACCAAAGTTAAATTCGATGTTTAGACACGAGAACTGCTAAAATAGCACCATCTTGCACCTTGAAATCCAAATTTTTCCGTGGGAGGACCCCCCTTTTATCGCGGGCTAAGTGTTCCTCGTATGCAGCCCTACCTATGTCAAATTCCACGAGTCGCGCCTGCGGGTGACAGGTATCTAGGTGCATGCTCAGTTTAAGAGGTTGAAACACGTCTCGCAATCATAACGAATGTTTGAAGTGCCACCCTCCAGCCACAACTCACAGTGATACAAGCACGCAGCATGTGTTGCTGTTTTAGAAAAAGGTTTAGTTTATTTCTTTGGGACCGAATTAAAGTGGATGGAGTCCGGCCTTCATTAATTTACAGTATACATATGCTACAAGCACTTCTGACGGAATGTCGAAATATTTTACATTTCATACTAAAGTCTACAATGTTAGACATTAAATTATGTTGACGTTATTCCACACTGGTTGGAAGATAAGAAACAACATTTTTGTCGTCTTCCAACAAATGTCACGCGGTGTGGAAATAATGTATTGTGTAACAATGTAAAAAGTTTAGAGCAAGAAATGTCAAAAATGTTAGTACGCCTTCCGAAATACTCGTAGCGGGTAAAACAACGTAAAATGAAGGCGGGCAGCGTACCACCCACCCCACGTATCAAGCATATACGACGTTGGACTAAACGTAAATGAGCTTACATTTACTAATATCGGTGACTTGGGGGACAACTACATATTGCGCCAAGTGTTTTCCCCTCGAATACGAGACAACATGCTCCGACGCTTTACCTCATGTTTTGTGGTTGGATGCAGCACTTACGAAGAGCCATGTTCTACACTACCAACCCGAACATGCGTCTATATACCTGCAACCCGCAATACTTAGCTGCGCTCGCTCGTCCTGCAGTCCGATATACTGACGTGGAATCCAAATCTTGGCACTAATCTTGCAACATGGCAGGGTGTCATTTCCAGACATGTGTTGGCTGACTAATGTTGTTTTTGTGCCATCTGCATTACTACGTTATTCCATCTGTATGTATATGATTTCCAACCCTGTCACCTCAAAGTACACGATATTTTACATCAGTTTTGAACACACTGTGAAGATTTTGTTTTTTGTCGGCCATATACTAGTTGAATACATTTCTTTGTCTGTCGGGATTATTATATTTCAAATTGGCCACTTATGTGGACATTATTGGTTTGCATAAAATATAACCTTTAACTGAATTAATTTCAGTGTAGTTGGCTTTAATATAGACTGAAACTGTCTTGTCTTTAAATTTGTAGGAATTAAATGAAATATTCTAGTCGGAGAGTTTAAGGTTCGACACGCAAGAACCAAACAGACTATACGAAATGTGTTTAAAATGGTGACGGACGTTAGATTCAATGTTATTAAATGAAACCATACAACAAATTAACCTATTATATTGTGCAGTAGAAGGCTAAACAAATACATAACTAAATACCACTAGTCTAGATTGAAAGTATGATGTTAGTCTCTGCAGCGAACTATAAACTGAATGAAGTCAATATTTATTTCTCTTCAATTTCAACCCCCGCTGATCGCAAATAGTCTGGTAGAACATGAAACAGTCGCTTCAACTAGGGTAATCGTGGGCATTGAAATATTTTTGCGAAAAATTACCAAACTGAATACTAGCAAATGCATTTAGGCCTAAATGACCAATAACAACTGATACTGCAATATATATATAGAGAGACAAACTTCTATGCTGGTGTCCGTACTACGTTCTACGGAAACCTACGCGTTGAAGTCTGGTAAGTCACCTAAATATACAAATTGACGAAAATTAAATTGCGGAAGTCCTCAGTAACAGATTGGCAAGAATCGTCACATCCTTCTTCTGGACTTGGACGAGCTGTAACCTCTTAGTTCTAGCTTCAGTAGGCTTGCAGCTGGAACGCAGGAACTCTTGTCTTGCACGTAATATTAGCTTCACGTACTAGAACTTTCTTTTTCACCAATGTTATTTGCTTCCACATCGCAAAAAAAAAAATCAGTCATTTTGCTAGGAAATATGAAACAAATCGTAAGCTGATGGTTTAACTTTTTATAGACAAAATCAAATTGCATTAAATTTATAAATTCTTTGCTTCCCACCAATTTAGTTTCTCAAATATGAAGACTTTATTAATACCGACTAGTCACTATATTAAAATATAATTGAATTATCACATTCATTTAAGATTTATGAGTATCTACAATTCAAACATCGTAATATTATTTAACAATCACAATTATTTACAAGGAACGAAACAAATAGAACTTGTAACACGGTAAGGAATTCTGACGTGTTACAACATTCAGCCTATGTTTATCGTATTTTAGGACTTTGAAACAATATCTGCTAAAGTAATGCGCGTAGATTGCGTTATGGCACATCGTTTCGAAAACACGTTTGCCTAAAGCACATTTCTATTTTTTTTTTTTTTTTTTGCGTGCGTGACAGTCTAGCTCTTTCGTATATATTTAAAATTATAGAAGTCACTAAGAGAAAATTAACAATCAGTTTGAATCTAATACTCGTAAATTAATATAAAATCTCACAATCTTGCTACACACTGCTTGATTTTCAGTTGTTAATCACTAAAAATAATTACAATGGGTTGGGAGTTTACTCTTTAACCTGTGCCTTTGTTCACAATTAAAACTAATGAATAGTTTACGAGTGCCATACAATTAACACGCATTTCATTCTCCTCCTTACCACAGTCAGTTAAATACTTTAAGGGGAATAGAAAGGTAAGATGTCAAGCGAACGTTTGAAATACTCACTCGTCGATATAATCTGAACTACTCTATTTGTACAGCACTAGGCTTTGTTTTCGAGTAAAAAATTAAAACTAGTTTTCAGAGATATAAGGGATTGAAACCACAAAATCCTTAAAAATGAAAAACTTTAATTAGGCCTATTATAATTTTAATATTATAATACCCAAATTTCTTTAACAAACGAATTTTAAAAATACTCGTGTTTTGATTTTTAAATAATTTAACTAATTTAAAACCTCTCGCTCACAGGTTTTTACGGTTGTTAAAATTATTTCCAAATCTAAATGCGAGTATGTTTAAAATTAAGTTATTACGAATACATAAATATTATCAAATTAAAAGTTAAAAATTGAGTTTTCAATTTTTGTGGATTTTGTAGTGCTGTATAAATAGACGTCTATTAATAATATAGCTACTCGACAAAAAAAATCTCATCGAATTATTATGAGTATTTTAGATTTTATCGACGACTAAGTATTCCAGACGTTCACTCAACAACTTACCTGTTACGTAAGTTTCCACGATACAATGCGTCTCCACATCGCAATTTTTTCGCTTCACTGTTCTTTACGTCAGCGTATCACGAGATCCTTCTTCCTGGTGAGGGCTGCTTTATTTATTTATTTTTTTTGTTTGTTTCATCCCGTGACACGGCGTCGTTGATAGTTGCCCTTGCGCCTGTCCCCGCTGCTCGCTCAGTGACAATATCGTAAGTAGAGCACTTCATTAGGGCGTAGTTTCAAGCACACGCTCTGAGCTCGTTACACAGCTGCTGGCCAGGGGTCGACAATGTTCCAACCACCAAGCACTTGCACGTGCAGGCTAGTGTTTCTGTAGAAGGAAACTCCCCACTAACATGCTGAGTTCCCGGTTAGTGAATTTGTTTATAGCTAGTCTGAGAGCAAGGAAGCACTACTGCAGCCCTACTTACTTTCGTCTTTCAGATTATTTCTCGATGTTGAGTGCTGACCAAAATCTCTCACTCACTCAGTTAATTTGTGGGTTACTTTTCAATGTTAACATAGCACTTAAATTAATAAAAAAAATTCATAGATTGTATCGTAATCAAAGTTTCGCGTCTGACATCACAATAAATACCATTTACTAAATATTATTCTAGACAATATAGTATTCAAAAGTGCTAAATTTACCCCGAACCACTTATAATAACGCGTGTGAAATCAATATCGCTTCCTGAATGAAAACACATTTACAGTTTAATATAAAATATACTCACTACACTAGTCCCAGTAAGTTGAAGAAATTGTTTTGTTTTTGTTATGTATGAGACTGTGTTTGACTTAAGCTGGATGTTGTGAGCGTTTCTATGCTGTAAACCAACAAATGGCAGTCGCATTTTGATCGTATACATAATTAAAAACACAAGTGCCATGGGATGCACCGCAACATCCATGGTCCCGTCTAGACACTGACATTGCAGGTCCTTTTCAAGGAAAAACATTCCTAATCGTCAGTGATGTATTCTCAAATTGTCCTGAAGTAAAACTGATGCAATAAATGTCGTCAGCTGCAGTGGTAAAAGAACTTCGAAGAATTTTTAGTGCCCATGGCATTCCAGATGTTGTTGTGTCTGATAATGGAACTGCGTTTTCATCAAGTGAGATGAAAATATTTCTAAAGAAGAATGGGGTTACCTACAGATATACGCCCCCATATCACCCAGCTAGAAATGGACAAGCTGAAAAGACTGTACAAACGGTCAAGGATAAGTTCAAAAAGTTAAAAAATGAGTGATTGGAACACAAGGCTACAAAGAATGCTGTTTTCATTACGCACAACTCCAAACACAGTTACACAACTAACACCTGCAGAATGGTTGATGGGTAAAATGCTACAAACTATTTGGGACAAATTGCATCCACAGTCAACTTTAAATGCAGCAGAAGTACTAGTTACTGAAGTTGGAAGGGGTAAGTTGCGAATGTTTAACGAAGATGGCACAGTGTTAATACGTAACTATGCGGCAAGACCAAAATGGATCCCAGGAGTAGTTGTAAACAGAGAGGGCTCGCACAGAGAAAAAAATTTTAATGGTGCAAACAAAATTTGTTTGAATCAACGAAATCATTTGTTTGTATAGGGGCAATTAGATATTTGTTTGCTCGTACCAAATTATTTTGTTCTCTCGATTTGTTTGAGACAAATAACTGAATTTTGTTAGCAGTACACTGAAAAAAGAGTATTGTTGCAGGTACCATACTTTTGTTAAAATAGGGACAGCAAAATAGTTTGGTTGTTGGCACTACTCTGGACAGTTCCTTCAACAATCTGTTTTGTAGAAGTTACCATTTGGTTTGTAAAAACAACCAGACTCTATGTTTCCCCTACAAAACAGATTGTTGAAGGAACTTTCCAGAGTAATACCAACAACCAAACTGTTTTGCCGTCCCCATTATAACAAAAGTATGGTACCTTCAACTATATTCTTTTTTCAGTGTACCAAATATTTAGTTGGGCATGAAAATATTTCGTTGGACACATTAAATGCACACGCAATATTTTAAGAACTAAAAAAAATATAATTTATAATCTTAACAAATTTCTGAAATTGTAAGTCCTAAAAAAAAGTATAGTTACTTCGGGATTTGATCCACTATCCCTTCTCTTACTTCTACCTATTCATGACCTAACCAACTTTTTTTTTATAAAAAAATGTGTGGTACAATGGCAAGGCTGACGCCTCGCCACTGCATCAAACATCCCCCCCCCCTTTTAAGTTAATGAATGCATTCCCCAGTAACTTTGTATTGTGTAGTTGTCGTTGTATTTGTAAGTTGTCTTTGGCACACAGACGAACACAAACACCCAGTCCTGAACCCGAGGAAGTGGTTGTAAACGTCACCTCCCCGGCCGGGAATCGAACCCGATACCCTTGCCTCAGCAACCAGGAGCGCTAACAACTGAGCCAAGTGGCCGGACACCAACTGAGCTACGAGTGCTTCAGTGATAATGGGATTGTTATTTGTATAGGAATAGTTAGGCCTAATATTAAATTACGATAGTACTGCTTTATTTTCAAACATTTTTGTCTTCCGTCTGCGAAAATGTAAACGACGTCAAATAATATTACCAAATTATTGCCGTGCACCGCAGCACAAAGAACGAGACGTGCAGCTACCAACAAAATATTGTTTAGCTGAAGCAAACATCACCCAAACAAATATATTTAGTATAATGAAACAATTCTTTCTTTCAGTGCGGTGACATACCAAGTACAACTGGAAGATGGTCGTATCACACGAAGGCATGTTGATCAGATTCTGCAGCGCACTGTTACTGGAAGAGTTTATGACCGGACAAGAGACTGCGTAAGAGCAGCATCACGAAAATGTCACAGCAGACAAGGTCAAGAGTGATTGAGAGTAACACAAGGATTTACAGGTGTATCTGGAAACAACCCTAAATACCTTAAGGGGAATGTCCAACGAGCTGCACAGCCTTCGACACCGAATGTTCCAGAACAAGTACAAGAGTCACATCTTTCAACATCGGAGTTTTCCAAACAATTGCAGGAGCTGCCTTTTTTGGGTTTCCAGATGAAGAAGCTCAAACAGATCAATCTATTCCGCATCAGCAGACAATGGCAGATCACGGAAGGACGCTAGAGTTCTTGCTGCAGGAAGACTCAACTCAGCATTGTGAACGGAACCGAGAGCGTAAACTCCAACCTGTGGTCGTGAGGGAATCCTTTTCAACCTGAATCAAAAGGAAGCCGAAGAGATTGAGTGATTATGTTCTTTATTATATGCCTATGTAAATAATTAGTAGTATTAGGAACTGTATGGCAGAATGTTTCTTGGAAGGAAGGAATGTTATGTATGAGACTGTGTAGACTAAAGTTGGTAGTTGTGAGCATTTATATGCTCTAAACAAACAAATGACAGTCGCGTTTTGATCATATACATAATCGTGAGAAACGTAAATAAAGGACGGCAAGATGAAGTAATTATTATTAACATCCTAGAACCAGGACATAATAGTTTTATTTAACTTGTTATCAGTTATACTACACATTTAAATAGCACGTTTTACGTTTAAAAATACAGTCAACGACACACTTTAAATAATAGCAATGGGAAATTCAGTTTTGAACATGAATCACAAGGTCGGTATCAGGATGTGTTACATATGATATAGGCCTATTACTATTACGTAATTCCGAGAAGCATTTTGGATCTGGTACGATATTATTCAAAGCATTAGGCAGAAAACATCAGAAAACAAACATAGAGAGCTCTTCAAAGAAATTGTTTTGTTATATGACTGCAAAATAATGTGCAATTGTTAAGTTTTAAAGCAGTTGGTTTATAAATCGTAGACATTTGAATAAAAACCAGAAGAGTATATAATTTCCTTCAAAGTAGGCCTATATCGTATATTTACATCCATTTTCATCGTTAATACAAAGTGAGGATGCTGTGCCTATGTCATTTTTAACATGCTTTGAAGACTGTAAACTATCTTTGTGTGTTATTTTTATTTTTGCTCTCAATTTAAGAAGAGGAAATACCTTAACAATAATAATTTAATCTTATTGAAAGAAAAATTTAGTACAATTATGTAACCAACAGCTCATAGTTTTTTAACTGAGTAATTACCGTACGTATTTGTTACGGCAAATAAAAATAAATGTACCCACACGTTTCTGACAAGTACCAAGCTAGTTACCACAGTTCAGTTGATTACACTTATATTCACCGGTAAATGTCATGTGTAAGGTATTATTTTTCACCAGTTTGTATGATTGTATTAGTATAAGTAGTAAACTTTGTGACAAGCACAGTTACAACATACGTTAATTGTCCATTAAACATTTGCGCAAGTGTACACAATAGAGTTTTTTGACAGTTATCCGCTGTAGTGCGCAGTGGTCGCTTCTCAGGCAAAGCTGCATTAGATCCGACTTTTGTCATGTCACCTAAGATTCTACTATACCCTTGATGCACCAGTTATAGGTTTCCAAGTCGTAATATAAGTTTTACAGTATCAATAAAAAATGTGTCCGGGTATAACCAATTTTATGTATATGGTCCTTAACACTTTTGCGCTTAATTTGCATTTCTTGCAAAATGCAATCGTAAACAGCAAGAGAAAATAATTAGTACACCGTTTTTCTCACACTGTATAGCTACATACTGTATTTAACCTTTAAAGCAAATTTAACACAAAAATTTTAAAAGTATGTATACATTAAATTGGTTTCGCCTAAGCACAGTTTTATTTATGCTCCAAAAGAAATATTACAGCTTAAAAATCAATAACTTGTACATCAGGGGTATAGTAATATACTTGGATGAATCAACGAATAAGATTTTTCTCCTGTTATTGAGGTTATGTGTGTAACAGGCCTCTTTGACATTTGTATCTATTAAATGTAATGTTCATTGTAAATAATGCAAAATGTGATAAAATTGTCGTAGAGAGTCCGTTGACATTTCATTGTAATCAGAATTATGTGTTTAATCTTGTTCTATCGTAATAATATGTTTAATTTCATTTATTTTAAATTAAGTTTTGTATATTGGCCAGAGGCGAAGGGCTAGAGAGGAGTATTTTGAATTGTGTCACGGCTATTTAACATTTCACGCCGCGGGAAAGAGAAAGCTAGGAATGGA
>PNEQ01051992.1:27267-49670 GCA_003012365.1 Medauroidea extradentata
GCCTTGAATTTGTGTGGGAACCAAGGCTAAAGGGGCAAGAAGTAGGTCAGCTCAGGGGCGTGGCTTCGCTTACCCCCTGCAGTAAAATTTAATATTAACTTTATTATTAGTTAGCGTAGAGAGTTGAAATTTTGTACATAAGTTGGTGTGTACGTTAATGTCAAGCTGTGTGAAATTTGAAAATATATATTAAACCGGTACGGAGGAAAATACAATGTTTAGTTATGTCAGTCGTCCACAGAGCCTGTGATTGGCTGGGAGTAAATGGGGAGAGTTTTAGGGAAAGTGCCGCGAGCGCGTGTGTGAGGTTTGTTGGGGGACTCGTGCTCCGGCCGCCACGAGAGGTGGTTGTTTCCCGAGCCGCGGGAACTCGCGGGGGTCCGCGTATTTGTTTAAGGGGACTCGTGCCGCGGACACCACGAGAGGTGGTTGTGTCCCGAGCCGCGGGAATTCGCGGGGGTCCGCGTATGTGATTAGACTTCGGCGTAAACACCGCGAGAGGGGGTTGTATACTTTGCCGCGGATATTCGCGTGTTATATTTGTGAGACTCGCTGTTCGGACACCACGAGAGGTGGTTGCGTCCGGAGCCGCGGGAATTCGCAGGGATCCACGTATTGGTTTGCGAGACTCTTGTCGCAGGCACCACGAGAGGTGGTTGTGCCCTAGCGCGGGTATTCGCGTCGTCCAGGAATTAGTTGTGGAGACACTAGTTGCAGCCGTCGAGAGAGGCGTGGGACTGACTAGCTAAACACGGGTTTCCGAAGCATCCAGAAAATAAAGAAATTTCGTTATTATTATTTCGCTATTAGTAACACCTGCTGAAACAGTGATTAGAATTTACGTGTATATATTCTCTGCAAATAACCGAGGGAGGTTATATGTGGTTGGGAAATTGCTACCTCGCCTCTCTCACGCGACTGGCTAGTGAGTGTGCCTGCCCTACCAGTCTGAGGGTTGCACAGACAACTCAGAGTTGTGTATCGTCACTGCTTATCAAAGGTAAATTCTAATACACGTTAGAAAGAAAATGTGTTTTCTTTTCGGATAGTTTGGCACAGATAGAGTTTCTTCTGCTAGTTTCGCTCCTAGGGGCCAGACAATTGCGACACTGTAGTAAAATTAAATATAAATAGGCTTGGAAATGACAGAAGTCATTTAAATTAATTTTAAAGTGAAAGAAAACAATTTCGCATTTTAAATGATCAACTTTATGTAACTTAAAATTCAGGAAAGCTCTATGATAGGTCAGTTTGCACCCATTAGCGATACCAGCGCTCAAGCGGCAGAAATTTTTCCTGTGACGTACTTTTAACATTGATTTTTCTAACCTGTAGTAGAATTAACGTTAGCACCGCACACCTTGGAACATTACACACTACGCCACTGGCTAGCCGTCTTTGCTGGGTAATGCGCTGTGAACTTGATGTTTGTCGTCATTTGCATTGTTTATTCATACACATTCGACAGTATTATCCTGTAGGATGTTGCGTGACAAGAGCAACACAAACCAGTTAACATATGTACAAACACACTGCTCGGTTCACGTACGCTTACCGTAAGCCAGGGTCACTTTTGACACGTAGGTTACCTTTGGGAAGCTTTGAGAAACTATGCATATTCAGCAGTATTATTTTTGCGAGAGGTTTCAAGTAATAAAAAATCCACATGAAATTATATTAACATTTACTTACAGGTTGACACGCACAGAAAATTAAAATTGTGTGAAAATTTCCCACAGCTTCGTCGTGTCCATCGTCGATGTAATTAATTAAAATTTCTTACTTTGTGTGTTTCGTGAGTTAAGTAAACTCCATAAATCTAAAGGATTAAATCTTAAACATCATTATAATGCTCATCAGAAATGCAAAAATTAGAGGTAAACTATTTGTTAGCACGAACATTTTAGAGTAAAGAAAATGAAAGTATACTTTAAATTACAGCCACTTATTTTTCTGGTCTTAATTGTAAAGAAATGAACAAGAATAGTTAAATTCATCGTATATCAGTCTCAGACAGTTTTAAGAGTTAGACACCCAAACATTGTTTTAATATTGTAATAGCTGGCGATTGATCTAATTGTGTATCGCATTGTTACGGGATGTAGGCTAACTGAACCAAAATGGATAAGCATATCTGAGTAATTTTAAATTAAATTATCATACAACTTAATCAACGAATTAATTCTTACTATATGCTGTTTGTTATTATCACTGTGGTTTTCGATGTTTACTGCATATCTTGTATGATCAGTACATTCAGTGTAGTATTAAAGACAATGTTCAACATTACAATATTACTTAACGAAATCACTATTGCCATTTCAAACTGTGATCAGGAGTAGTAATATTTTGCTCCACACAAAAATGGCTCGAAACGCATCATAACTTAAGTCTTAACAACAAATATTTTCCATGTGTTGACCTAAAAATTCTCTATTCTCACCGCGTTTATTTATATTTAAAATAAATTTCTAATTAAGCTTTGTCCAAGTTAAACAATATTATATTTTTATAATTTGTTATGTTTTGTTGGAGAAAGGCATTTGACATTATGTCTTACTTAGGCCGATTATCGTGCAATAGAATGTCGCTGGACTGACGCTAATAAACTATTAAATACCGCCGGCTCTTGGTCCGCTGTTCCATGAGCGGCGAGTCGCACAGTGGGGCTCCCATGTCGCCTCTGCCCCTTCATTGCCTGCAACCGGTGCAACATCTCGCCAGGCTTATAACGCACATAAAGGCAAATGGGCGCGGTTTAATTCGCGCCTAGCGGGCTGCCTACCGGCAGGAGGGCTGTTGCGGGAGGGGTGGTGGTAAGGGTTGGCCCGAACTGGTGGGCGGTCGTTTATTACCGGAGATTAATGAGGCGGGGCGGGAACCTCCCCTTCACCCCCCGAACCACTACTTGACGCTGTTCACATGGGACACCCCATTACGATGAAGAGGTGGGTGGCGTTGGTGATGTAGTGAGGAGAGGAGGTTGGAGGCTGCGGATACCACGTGGCGACTTGACAGCCAACCCCAGCCAGCGACACAGTTGGCTTGCTGCGGGAAGACACGCGAGAGTGTGGTGTAAGTGTCGTAGAGGTGCGGACGTGAAGTGATAAACGGTACGCAGGTACGGTTCCTGGCGAAGTTATACTCGGTAGCCTGCCGGGACCCACAACATTGAGTCACATGTGTCTGACTGTACCATAAGGCTGACAAAGAAGTCATGCTACTAATTCACACGTGTCTGAATGTACCATAGAGTAGAGCTGATGAAGAAGTCATGGAACTCTCTTAAACTCATGTACATGTACAATGAATACTAAATAACACTTAATACATTGTATGGGCTATTACACAAGTTTGATAAAAATTACCTTATTATTTTACACTGCTTATTCTATTAAACACCACTGATCAAATATGACTTGATTTGGAGTTTTCAAGATTATTATATACCAAGAATTTCGTTAATGTGTACATTGTTTATATTTATTTATATAGGGGGTAAAACATCCAGCATGACAAAATATATATGCTGCGAGGGAGGGAGTGAAATATTTGCCATGTTCCATTATTTCAATGCGCTAGATGGTAAGTATTTAAGAAATAATTCAGTTTTCCTTTTTTTAACCACCTCTGCATCACCTGCTTTGAAAAACATTAGTTGTTCTTTCCGGGACTGTATTAAGGTCTGACGAACCTTGTAAGCTACAAATGTTCTTCTGAAGTCTGTGTCTTGGCAAATAATAAAATATACAATCAATTATAGTTGAGCATTTCATTTCTGCTTTATTAATGCATTCTTGAGTTTCGTGCCATATTAAATGAAGGCCAATAGCAATGGGTATTACAATGATAATGTTCTAGTTCATTCATATGCTTCTTTTTTCGTGACACATGCCCTAGCTATCAGAAATTAAATTTATCAAGTATTATGTCACACGAGTATTAGAATGTACATGCAAATTAAACGATTTTGTGCTGTTCTTATATATAATAATGTAAGTATAAACTTAAAATTGAAAACCATTTTTTAATATTTCGCGCATTGTACATAGAACTTTGTAAACCGCTATAAATTTACATCATAGGTTGAGAATAAAAAATCCAGTATCACAGAGAAGAAACCACTGACCTTACGTACTGGACAAGAAACGTAAACATCACGTAATTAAGAGTTTATACATAGTTATTAAAGTAAACTAAAGTAACTATTACACGGCGGCATGTGTAAGGAATATATTTTAACATAGTAAAATAATGAAGCAGAACTTCCTAGCAATTATATTTTGACTGAACTGTGGGACGTAGGTTTTTGGAGAGTTATAATGAAATACTAAAATTCATAATTGTTGGATAACCAAAGGTAGGTCATCACACTTGGAAAGCCAACTTATGGCTACTCGTCTGTAGGCGTCTGTTAGCCTCGAAAGAGAAATAGTATTTCCAGACAATATGGTGCTGATAACCACATAAACACTAATATAATTAAATATACAACAGTTTATATAAATTATTTGTGATAACATATACAGATAACAAAACGAAAATGTTGAATTGATTTGTTGATAAATGTTTTAACACTATATCAATTCAGCAGGCTGTAAAGTTACCTCAAGCAGTTTCTTTATTTATTACCGTAACATCTAACATGTTTACACTATTGTATAGCTAATATACATTTTATACCTTACACAGTTTTTTTAATAATAAGGTACACATCTATTTCGTCAGTCGATTTTTCTTTTAAAAAATTTCATTCGAATGTTTAGTCATAGCACAGATATAATTTATGCATGGTAAATTGAGCACTGAAAAACTACTTCAAACAGGCATTAACTACAAATAAATACAGAAATAAGAAACATTCTGAGATTATAAAATGCAAATACTCTGTTAGTTATTATTCCTGTGGGATATGTTTATACAGCTTAACAAGTGGTGGATCAAAAGAAATTTGGTGCCCAGACTATAAATGTGAACTCAGTTTTTTAGTGAAAAATATGCTTGAGCAACTTTACTCCTGTTTAATGGCTGTGATAAATCATAAAGGCTTTATAATAAAGAAACATTTTTTTTATTTAGCGGCATAATACGAACAGGATATATTAGTGACTCCATAAACTAAATCGTACACTAAATTGTTTTTAATGTTTATATACAAGTCTGAGTGTGGTTTCTATGTAATTCATTTTAGTTACACTATTTAAAATATATATATGTTTGTAGATACAACACTATCGACCATGAAATAAGCACATATATTTAAACAAAATTTCTCACAAGTAAAATAATAATAGTTGTAACAAGGAATGTAATAATTTAGAACGCTTCAACTGACGAAAACTGAAAATAAAGCTGGGCCCTTTGGCTCCCTCAACAGTGAAAAGCAGCCAGAAACAGAGATGACTGTGGATGTTCTGCATGTCGACAGACTGGGCTACCGGCAGTATCTAACCTCGTCAGTCGCTACCCCACGTTGACGTACTGCACGCCCGACGAAGCGCTGTTTTCCCGCGTACCGTCGCGCTCCGGGCTCGTAGCTTCCGGTCGCATCCCGGAGCGTGTGGGGAGAGGTGCTGCCCGGAGCGCCGACTCCGAGAGGCTCAACGCGCCATGTGATGCATATCACGCGTTCACTGCGCCCGGCCGGCCTAGCAATACGCTCCTATTACTCAGCGGAAGTACTGGAGAGGGCGTGGGGGAAGGGAGGGGTGTAATCAATCACCTACGGCGACCTCGCGACACCCCTTCCTTCTCCCTCCCATTGACCCCCGCGGTAGTCAGACCCACCCATACACAGCTGTGTCCCCGCGCGGCAGAATTAATATTCTCGCTCGTTAGATCACATCGTCAATTAACGCGCCTTTTAACATATCATTTTTTAAATCACACCATAAAAAATTTGATCTCACTATGTCGTTGAAATAATTGCCTCGTCAAGAGCTTAGAAACACTTTTCATACCACGAATAATGGATTTCTCATTGGCTCTACTAGACAAGACTAGATTCAACATCATCATACCGGTAAATCACTTGTTTGAATCTCTGTTTCTGCGTACGGTTCGTGTATGGAAGTTAGGATTCAAACAAATAATCTAGCAAAGTGAATAAACCGCAGAGGTAACATTTTATTTTCGCCTTCAGACCCTCCCGATTAGCTGCCATGCCAAATGCGCTTAATTAACCCACGTTACAGTGGTGAACCCTGGCGTGGTATACTTTATTCACTGTCACCCTTTGACTTACGTTTAGACATATACGTTGTTGGTAAATTTAGTGTTTGTCAGTTTATTGTAGACAAGCTGCTAAGAATTTAGATTTTAAGGAAAACTCTAATTCCAAAATGTCCAATAACCTACTAAATTGTTTACTTTTTGTCCTGTAAAAAGGTTTCGATGTTACTTGTGTTCCGTTCAATTAAATGTCAAAATGTGACACAGACGTTGTGGTGTTAAGAAATTTCAGTCATGACTTAACATCAAGGACTTGATAACTGATGAAACGCAAATGAGGTGAGTTAGATACTCAATGGAGTGAGAAGACGGGGACAGCGGAAAGTACCCCGAAAAAACCTTCCTCTTGTTCTCTGTATTTGTGTTAAGGTGTATACGTTATTTCCAATTTGCTAAACTACAAGGGATAAAATTTATTTGTCAAATAATATTTAATATTACAGTGAAAAGTTACAACTTTAATTTTTATTAATACTAAACGATTTTTAAAAGTCGGTCCAGTAGGTATGTTTTTCAACCTTGTAAAAATTAAGTTAAAACATTAATTTCATGTGTACCTTTTCAGATGAATAATGCTGTCAATAAACAGAAATGTCAATATTCAACAGCCTTATCTCATTCGTACATATCTGTTTCCTAGAGAATGTACTATTTTAATCTCAAGAATTATTTTTTTGTTGAATAATTTTTTTTTTTTTTACATTTTCGAAATGTTTCTGCTTTTGGGGTCAATCTTTGAAATGATCTGATGACTTTACTCGCAAATCATCTTGAAACGCGTGCCGAGGCTTCTATAGCCGGAAGTCATCAGCATATCTCAAAGAATCATTCGGAGTCACTCTTTATTTCGGCCGTGTGCGAAGAAGATTGCTTCCTCCTATCCCATAAATTGGCTCATCCTTCGAGAGAGGAACGTTCGGCAATATTTGTATCGCTAGCATCGCCCCCGCGCCGGCAAGGCATGTTGGTGGGGGAAGGGATGGGGAAGGATGGAAGTGGTCCGGGGAGGGGGAACCTACACGCTGCCAATCTGCGGAGACGCGTTAAGTCGCCATCTTTACTATGTATTTTACTTCTAGCCATCCCCTGAGGGTATGAAGGGTAGGGAGGGGTTGCAGGGCGCATAGGAGACGGTGGGGCCGAGGAGGGTGTCTGAGGGAACGAAACAGGATCAATAACTGCAGGGGAAGGGAAGATGGAAACGGAAGGGAGGAATCCATTCCATGGATCCCGCGTCGGTACCTGTGCGTCTCCCTCGTAGTAGGCGCGCGGAGACCGCAGATCCTTTCTCCTTGATCCTGCGAAGACACCCCTTCCCTTCGTACACCTTTTACTCCAGCCCTCCTCCCCACCCACCCCGCAACCTTACTGCCTCTCTCCTGGAGCCCAAATTCGATCACGACTCGCGTCGGGAAACACCATATCCAACTCCTACCTCCACCCCAGTAACTTCCTCTCTTCTAGCTGGGTCGCATCGCCCACCTTTGCTTCCAGCCTCTGAGGTAGAAGCTTCTGTGACAGCGATCGGTAGCTCTTCAAGAAAGATCAACCGCCTCAAATTATATACTGAGAATGTCGATACAATGTTAAGTACAGAAATGGAATAAAATACGCAAGCGACAGTAAACGTAATATTGTTGAAATTTTCAAGGAAAAATTTTTACTTCGAGTTTGTATCTTGCCTCCAATGAGCTGCATGAAAAATGAATCTGAAATGTTATTATTCCTATAAATGAGATAATACCTGATTTTGTCCTGAATGAATTATTGTTTTGTCTTCTCCCATAAATATTGTCAGATAAATTCGGTTTGCAATACCCCTCTTACAAAAAAAATTGATGAAAATTCAAGAACATTCTTGGTAACTTCCTAAGCCACACAGTGAATTTAGGAAATATTCATTCTTGATAAAATGGCAAAAGAAAAAAATGTAATTTTATGTAGGATGAATGGTTCTTCAATTAAACATGTCATCGTCATTATTAAAACATTATATCATAAATGCTAACAAAGGCTTATTAGAAGCCATACAGGTACAAAATGTTAATAGATATCGAACGAGGTGTTCGCTATAATAGCTTCGATGGTAACGTGATTTTTCTCGCAGCGTGGAACGCATGTTTCGGGCGCTGTGTTCTGTCCCCAAAATTCTTGCAGATAGTTATGAACTGATATTAAGGTCATGTGTTCTCATTGTTAGGCACAAATAAACAAGAGATCTAACAATATGTAGAGAGTTTTTACAACAGAATACTGAAGTAAAATGTTCATATCTATAGACCTCTGCTTGAAGGAGGTCTAGACAGGAGTATGTGATAGTACATAGCGGAGTGAACAATACAAATGTGCGAAGTATTGGAAGATCGCCACTCCGACAGTCTGCGAGCTACTGACCACCAAGGCGTTATTAAAAACTTTCTCATCATAGTCGTATGTCTCATTTACTCGTGCGTAACCAAATTGGTTCGAAATATTTTTTTTTACCCAACGATATGCTGTCAACGTAATACTTGTCTGATATTTGACATTGGCAAAGTTCGATAACATAATTCATTGTTATTTAGGTAGGTCTTGGGTGACACACAACTCTAAATCACGGATAGCAACAGAGAGAGAGGAATGGTTCATGGCTTTTGTTAAAGAACCATCCCAGCCAAATACTGGAGAAAATTCAATAAAACATGGCCACTTAAAATCATGTTGGAAAGGGCCGCTAACCGAACCCGGGTTCTTCCGTATGCGTGTCCAACATGTTAACGTTCCGCCACCTAACTCGGTTGACTATTGTGTATTGGTTATTTTCGCTCGGCGAAGAAAGCCAAGAGGGAATACACAAACGTACCCATCAGTTACTCTACTTAACCCAGAAATATAAAGAAAAATATTTTGTGGTGGCTACAAATTGTTTTGTCAATGTGGACCTCATAATATTTTTTCAGTGGTCACAAAATGTTTTGTTGTCACTGTAAAATTTTACTGGCGACAGCAAAAATTGTTGTTGTTCCCATGAAAATCTGTTCTGTATACGGAGGAAACAGCAACTTTCTTTTACAGATGATATTCTTACTTTTACAGAACAGATTTTTATGGGAACAATGCAGATAGTAACGACAGCCAAACTAAACTTTTGTCCATATTTTAACAAAAGTATGGTACCTACAACAATATTTTTCTTTCAATGAATTTTGTGGTGGCCACAAAACCTTTTGTCACGGTATATACGTAAATTGCTAAGAAATTTACTTTGTAAAGATATGGGTTTTAAATATGATATTTTTAGAGATGATGGTATATCGCGATAATAATTTACCCTTGAAAACGCTGTAGTTAAGTGCAACACATGTCGCTGGATGATATACGTCTGACACAACGTAGACCAATAACATACATCAAATATTACAATAGCAGGATTCTTATAGACTCAGTCAAGTAAGGCAACATATCAACGTACAAGCGAAAGCCAGTAATAATCTGATAAGCTGAACGTGCGTTGAAACCCAGCAAACAGTCAAGTATTACCGCGATAAACCACCATCTCTAGATATGTTTAAATAATCGGTACAAGTATATACTGTTAGAGTTGCCATACTCTTTGGTAAAAAGTCTCAAGGCCCTTAGTACAAGAGGAAAATTCATTAAAGGAAAAAAAACAGTGCAGTGGAAGTAACGGGTAAGGACTGCACAACATGACATTGTGAACCAAACTAAGAAGAAAATACTCGGTAAAAAAGTCGTCAAGCTCTTTGTTTCCTAGAGAAAAGACATGGTAGTGCGAACAACCTATCACTATAGAAAATCTTCCTAAAATATAAAGCAAGCAATTAACCTAAACACAGTATGGGACAGTTGCCATACTTCCGCCTTGTAAATATGCAAACTTGTACAGTGGTTACAACTCAGATCTGGTAACTTTATTATGCATTTGACAGTTTTATAAAAAAGTTTAGGAATGCTACCATGTATATCTGGGAAACAATTCTACCGTAGGCCTACCTACTTTCTTAGCGCTCCTGTACGTACGTGTGGCAAATTTACAAACTATTTTTTACAGTGCACCCTACATTTCCGCTGACTGGTGCAATCGCCATATATCATGAACTCAGGGCCAGGTGACCTTACCCAAAGAGTACATTTCCTGCCTAGTTTTGGCCACATATTCACTTGTTGCAGTCCATATACGAACAACCTCTCCCCACACTTCCACTTCCCCCACTTCCCTGATTTTTTTTTTTATTTTAAGTTTATTTTCTAGTAAACTAAGAGCTTGACGAGCTTATACCCAAGAGTGTTTTCTGTTTAGTTTTGGTCTCTAATTCACATAGAGCTGTCCGTATCCCCGGATCTCTCGACATACTGTATAGTAATGAACACATATTCGGTCATGAAATTCACCCATTCCCAAGTTTTACCTTGCCACAAAAGTTTTAGTAGAAGATACTTCGTACGGAAGCCGATAAAATTATGTGTATGTATTTATTTATTTCCGTTACTTCCAGTGTGCTTAGTTGTGTTTGCAAACGAACCAATTCAATTGCAGTTATCAGCAATACCCATATATTTCCTCAGGATATCATACGTTTCAAGTATTTGGTTTTGCAAAATATTCTACTATAGGTATTCCTCTGTTTTTGTGCTGTCTGATTAGCGAAACATTCCCCCTACAAAATGAGATAATTTGATTAGAACCGAGTGTCACTTGTGCAGCACTCTCGATATTGTAGCTCTTGTTTTAGTATGCCTACATGTTAAAAACTTTTCATATGCGTAACAGTACTTAAAAGAGACCGAGGAACGACAATGTTGTGTGCTGTTACGAGGGTGTAAGGCACATAAATATGCCTGAAAATATGCGCTTTAAATACCGCATCGTACTATCCTTCTATGGTAGTCACTTGATTAGCAATACAAGTGTTTACTGGTAATTTCTATTGTTGTGAAGTTGAAACCGACCAGTATTTCTGTCCACGGAATATTACATGCACATTTAAAACATTCCACTTTAAACATGCATTCACAAATGAATACGGAAATTTCTAGTTAGCTTTTGTTTTCCAAGAATTTCGAATGGGTAATGGGAATTAAATAATATTTTCTAACATCAAACATACTTTCTAAACGTATTATTTGCATAACTCCTTTATCTCTGCTTGAAATGCTTAAATATTTGTACCATTAATTTCCCGGTATCTTCACAGTTAACTACATGGTAAATGCCACTGCAAATGTTGTACAAAACGGTTTTGTTTCCAATACAGAAAACTGTTTAAGTTGTTTACTTAACTTACTACAGTTATAAAAGTGTGGCTTGAGTATAGTTTTCACATAGTCCATTTTTTCCCCTGACAGCGCTTAATTCACTACATTGGTGGTTAATGGAGCATCATATTGAAAACCTTATTATATGAGAACGCATGCGACATAAGGCAACGGCACTTGTAACTACCTAAACAAATCAAACTCTTATTCATTCCAATTTTCCTTATGTCATTATTTCTGCGCACAGAGACCAAGAGTGTAATTACGTTTGACGTTTATGATTATCTATTAGTTAGGCCCTAAATACACGATGCCCAAAACCGTAACAGTTTTCATACCATTCTCTGTTTTAGTAACCCTTTTCTCTATGGTAACAGAAAAAGGGTATGAAATCTGCTACGTTTTGGGCATCGTGTATTTAGAGCTTTAGGGCCGAAACTATAGACCTCTTTCGAATGACAACCAACTGCTCACCAATGCTTTCTCTATGGTGATAGCAGTTGGTTGTCATTCGAAAGCAGTTTATAGATATGGCCCTTAGAGATTAAGGTCGTATCTATAGATCTCTTTCGAATGACAACCGACTGCTCACCAATGCTTTCTCTATGGGGATAGCAGTCGGTTGTCATTCGAAATACGTAAATAGATACGGCCCTAAAACAATTATCACCGCAATTCTGATGTTTACAATATCCTGCTAAGGCGTATGAGGTAAAAGTTCATTTTTGGCCCAAGTTAGCTATTATGGCTATCTCCCAGAAAATCTTGTCTGACGGTAAACACAAATAAGCAACAAAGAGCCAATATCCGGGCCTCAATGAGACGGACATTGTAACATGTTTGTAAGCGGAGACAGATAACAACAGAACAAGCCATAAGCTCTACAGTGAATAAAATTCACTTGTAAATATCGGACCACTTGTGCGTTTATACGATAATAACTGTTAGTGGCCAACAAATATAACAGCTCACAGCTTTTTGAATAACTTTCATATTTACGCAGCCAAAATAATAACGCGTCGAGAAAAGAGTAAACACTCTTTGATCTATGAAGAACAAATAACTTTCCTAGAACGTCACTTAAGTGATTTGCCTATGAGCACTGAAGGTAGGACAACAATCAGGGTAGTTAGATTTCATCTAGGTTTCCATCCGCTGCTGTATGTACGTGGCATATGTTTTCTCGGCACGGAATATTGCTGCAAATCGCACGGTTCGACAAATTTCACTGGCGTCGGCCAGAACATGCGAGATCCTAGTATCATAAGGGAAACTTGCTCCTACTAAGGTTAATTCTATTACCGATTAGAAAGATCAATGTAGAAAGTTTTGTCACAGGGTAAATTTCTGCCGTTTGAGCGCTGGTATCGGTAAGGGGTGTAATATTACCAATCACGGAGTTTTTCTGAATTTTCCGTTACATTAAGTTGATAATTTAAAACGCAAAATTAGTTTCTTTTCAATTTAAAATTATTTTTAATTACTTCCGTCATTTCCAAGCCTATTTAAATATCATTTTACTACGGTTTCGTATTTTTCTCGTTCCTAATCGATAGCAGCGAAACTAGCGGCAGAAATGTTGCCAGTACCAAACTCTCCCATGAAAAAAATTTCTTTCCGACCTATAGTATAATTAACCTTAATCCTACTGTGAAGAGAAGAGAGTTGAGACGTATCTTAAACCGTACAATACTGTGAAAGTGATTTTACTGTGTTCGAAATATTGAATAAACAAGCCCAAAACGAGCACTGCGTTAATAATATAACGTGTCAAAAAGTGTTGCGGGCGTCGCATTGAGTAACACATTCGTAATTTACAAAATATTTGAGAGGTTTTTATTTATGCATCTTAAAACCCCGAAGAGCATTGCAGGCATTTATGAAAACCCTGGAGGTTGATAAAACCTGGTCCCGCGACTGAGTAATCCTACCCTACTGCAACTCGCGAGATAATTTTTAAAGCCTTAAGAGGATAGTAATGCGACGAGTCAAGTGTTGCATGACCTGACGGACACAGGAGAGAAAGAAGGGGAGGGGCTGTGATTTATATTTATTACTAGAATATTAAAATAATGTTATTCTGGAAAGTTAAGCTACTGTAAAAACTCCAAGAGTACGTCGGTTCACAAAATAATAGTTTTTGAACAGCATCGAAAAAGAATGTAGGAAATTATAAGTTACTTGCAAAAATTGTATAGTCAGTATTGGAATAATTGCAGTAAGTGTAAACAAAATAATAATGTCTACAATAACATTTTTGTTTCAGATATAAGGAATTTTATGACACAAAAATTTGAAATGATAAACGTCTGTGATACATGAACATACATAAAATATCGGTAAGAAACACTTATAAATAAAATAAGTATATGTTAAATTCACAAATTCTAATGGTTCCTATATCGTTTGCATAACATTACGATTACAGAGACAGTGACTCCTGGGACTGTATTAGTTCAGTTTGTGTACTGTGGGAGTGACGTAGCCAGGATTTGTGTAAGTGAGGGTTTAACCTGAGAATAATATAATGCACACTTACTACACCTTTAAAGCGGGGGTTCCTTCTCCGCGAAAATTTGGAATTCAACGTTAAAAATTGTGTTATTGTAGCAGTTATTCGTAACGAAACATTGAATATTATACTGATCAAAATATTTTTAATATTTTAAAATGACTTTTTATTTTGTAATTTTTGTGGCTAATCTGGGGGGATAGGGTTAGACTCACGAACACCCACCCCCTCTCTCTGGCTTCACCACGCTACCGTGAAACTCGTCCAATCCCTCGTCCAGTAAATCTGTGAACATGACGTAGGACTGACTGCTATAAACTGCAGTCTACGACTAATAGAAGAGAAGCTAGAGATTCTAATCGTGTTAAGAGTACAAATTTATTATTCTAGAGTGACCTTTATGGAATGGCGTAATAAATCGTATTTTAACCAATCTCAGCGCTATGCACACCACTATGCTTCCGTCAGGGCACCGAGGTAGACAGCACCCTTAAATATTTTTGTGATGTAACGTCCAACTTTTTCTTGCTTTGTTTTAAAAATCTTCCAGTTTGCTCCTACTGATTCATCAGCAGTGTTCTTAATGGCCGCCAATATTGTAAGCACTATGATCATGTATTCCGTCCCTCAACAGAACACGGGACCACGGTTAGTACAGTGGCTAGAAAACTCGCCTCCCTACAAGGCGATCCTGGTTCGATTCCCGGCAGGGTATGTCCTCGGATTTAAAAATGTTGGAATTGTGCCGGACGACGCCGTTGGTCGATGGGTTTGTCTTGGGTGTCTCCCGTTTCCTTTGCCCTTTAATTCGGGCGCTGCTCCATGCTCACATCATGTCACTCATCACCAGCGCTAATGATATAGGTGTTAAGTGGTTCTGACCAAAATATCTTCACTCACTCATCGGAACGCAAGTAAATAAACAGAATGTCTAGGAGAATGTTATCTCCGTTGTCGTATCAGAACCTAAGAGTTAGTGTATCTGGTGTGTGAGCTGCAGGGTGGTAAGGAAAGTATGTTTTCTTGTGTAAATAATTAAAATTTTTCCACTGCGTTTATCTACGAAACTAAGACGCACTTCAAACTGTGTACCTATGGTTTACAATATGTTTTCGAAGCTCCTAAAAAGTGCTACAAATGGCTTTTTCGCGTTGCTGTGGCTGAGAAAATATCAACCGTAATCGTAAAACTAAACCACAGAGACCTGCAATGGACTTTCCCACGTACTTTCCTCAAATAAAACAACAGGGTCATCGCTTGAAGTCCTGCTGTAAAACAGTTTCTACGCAAACACTGCGCGCTGGTTTATTACTCCGCGTCTAGAGGCGATGAGGTGTTTGACAGACGTATCATTATTCTACCTATAGCCTTCCCCGTTTCCGTGCCTCGAACGTAAAAAAAAAAAAAAACTAGCGTCCACTAACTCTTAAAGAGGGGACCCTGTGACGGAAATCTTGCAGGAGATGTTGCGCGTCTGCGCCGAGGAAGACTTCGTATTGACCTCGAGGTGTGAGGGGGAGGTGGGAAGGGGTCGCAAGGGTGGGGCCTCCCGACGACGCGGATGGACGTAAACATCATCCGCGAGACGGGGGCTGGAAATTAACACAACCCTCCCGCGGTCATGTAATTCCTTGGCCCCAGCCCCCGGGGCAGCTGGGTTTCATCAGCGGCGTGACTTCACCCCCTGGTGCGAGCCGATCCCTCCAGACTTACGACCCCTCCACACCCCCGCTGCTATTGCGGTCGACTACCCCCTCACTAAGGCACGTAACCCTTCTTGCCCTGCACATCCCCAACACAATTAACCTTTGCGACTTCGCTACAATAGCGAGTCAGTTGGCGCAACAATAACAAACTGCACTCACCATTCAAGAGCAGCCGCGTTCGAGTCCCAGCCCCGACCCTCATGATCCCCGCTTCCCATAGTTCCCCGGTATTCTCCTAGGCGAACAGTAGGATAGATCCTTCACATAGGACATTACCGATTACTTCCCTATTTCCTGGTCTCATTTCAAGTCATGTGAAGCCGTCCGTAATTGTATTGATTTATGTTAAATTAATTCTTTTTTACATTTGTGTGTAAGTGTTATGCAACATTGTCAAACATGCCGAGAAAATTCACTCTTTCTCTCTCTCCGACAAAGTGTGTCAGGTCAATATTAATAAAAATATACGAAACAACAACTGTAGTACCATATATCTACAAGGAAGAACAATGAGAGTGTTGCAGACGCTTAAACCACGTAATAACTTAATGCTTTCAGTACAAATGAGATAAAGTGTGTTTTAAAATGCCATGGTTTGTTTGGCAGAATTATTAAACCTCTAAAATTTCAGCTGAGCGTCATCACTCTTTCTTAACAGAACGGTCTTTGCTCCGCTTTAGTTACGTGACATTTTGAACTTAAAAAAAAAACCAAACTATGTATAAATATTCTAAAATAAACCGTTTTCAATAAATCCTTGCTTAACTTTGAAAAAAGAAGAAAAGATATTTGATACGCCGTCCGTGAGCAACACATGGCCCAATTCACTAAAGGTATTTTAATAAAAAATTTGATGACGCCCACAATTTTTATATGTACTATATATATAACATATAAATATATATATATTTATATATATATAACATATAAAAAAATATATATATAGTACGATATGCACTGTACGTCATTACTGTGAACTATAGTGCACAAATTATGCGTTTTTGGACGTAGTTCATTGGGGATTGCTCCTCCATAATATTGACACGCAATTTTGAAACACTCTGTATATATATATATATATATATATATATATATATATATATATATATATATATATATATTTGGAGGAGCAATCCCCAATGAACTACGTCCAAAAATGCATAATTTGTGCACTATAGTTCATAGTAATGACGTACAGTGCATATCGTGTGGGTTGGATCGTATAACTTATAACTGTAGAATAACATTGCACGTGTTATTTACAATTACATTTTAGACTACTTGCATTGTCCGATAAATCATCCCAAGTAGCATTACCCAACCCGCGCACCATGAACTGTAAATCATGAGACTACATTTTCGGGCATTTGTTCATTTATCACATTCCCTTCCGCTGTTTGATGAAGATTATTTCTGCATAATATTTCCATGCAAGTATGCAACAACCAACGAGCTATATAGTAAACATAGAGGGGCGGAAACAATAATCTCCAAAGGCTCTGAGGTGAAGCCTAATTGAACATGGTATTTTGAGTCTAGATAAAATGGCGGACTCTTATTTCCGGTCGAGAGACGAGAGCAACTATGCTAATTTAACCATTATTACAGTATAATATATTACAATAATTATTGGCATTTTTCCTGTGTTTAGCGGGAATATAGTAGAGCTATAAAGTAACGGATTTTATGCGAATATAATGACGGATTTTTAACATAATGTTGGCCACACTGCTATTCGTCATGTTTTCTGGGGTCAAAACAGCCGTTCAATTGGGCTTCACTTTGGAAGCGTTTCCGCCCCTCTATGTTAACTATATAACTCGTTGGCAACAACCTATATTTATGTAGGCCTAATTAGAGTAGAGAACCTGATGTACCAGGATAAGAATTTATTGGACTAGCTAGTGGAAACGAGACATCTGCAATGAAAACAACCAACACTCCATTACACGGCGAACGTTCTCAACGGGCAGCTGCACATCCGCGAGTGAAGGTGCATGTTTGTGCAGCGACAACTCTGCCTCTCTCGCCCCGCCGCGCCCAAGATCCTTCCTAAGCTCCTTCCCGCCGACCTAGGCTGGGGTCGCATAATTTCCGGAGAATCCTGCCCGCCAGTTCAGGTGGCCGGCGGTCGTTATCCGGAACCCAAACAGTCTCAACTCGCGCCTGTAGGGGTGGTCGCCGCCAGTGATATCCGTTCCGCCGACAGATTAACACACCCGCGCGCCGGGCGTTGCCCTCAGAGGTGAGACAGCGTTGTTAGCGAGGACGGTATCGGGCAGGGAGAGGGGCGTCGCGAGGGGCAGATCCCTTGCGCAAATAAGACTGGCGCGCCGAAAACCCAGGAGCGCCATTCAGTGAACAAACCGGGGTAAAATGCTGTTATTGCGGATTACGAGAACTCCCTGCGAGACGTACTGGGCCTCGCTCTGTCTCTCTCCCTCCGTGGCCGCGCAGCCACGTGACGGGGCAGCAACTCTCACCATATGCTTTATTAAGGCCGTCCAAGTGAGAGAAAGTTGTAATTTTATATTTGTATGAGATGGTGTTAGTTTTATACATGTTACTTGGGATTACATGTACCTCTTACAAAAAAGTTGCTCTGCCAGTTTTCCCAAAATGACACTTCAGAGTCCAAATTTACACGTTTTTAGCTGTTATAACCCGCACAAACCAATTAACATAATGAAATGAAGAAATTCACACGAAAATACATGTCACGGTATACTGTTTGACATGTTCTAAAATTATCTACAAATATTTTTATATATTTTTAAAGAAATCGAAAAAGTGGCCAAAAATTCAACATTTTTGAAATTATTGTGCAAGGAATGAATATTTTGTAATAAATTTTAAAACATGTCAAGAAGTAGCCTATGACAATTAGTTCTGGTGTGAATTTCTTAATTATATTATGTTAGTTGGTTTTTGCGCGCAATTTTTGAGTTTGAAGTACCGTTACGAGACAACTGGCTGAGCTATTTTTTTGTAAGAGGGAAATATACTCCACGTAACTTCTAAAAAACTAACACTATTACATGCAAGTATAAAATTACGATTATTTGCCACTTGAACACCCTTAAGGCCGTACTATAAACAAGAGTCTGCGCGTGCGCCATCTCCCTTCATGCGGCTAGGACGTGAGGCGTCGCAGCGCCACATAATAATTATAGACGGTTCGGGACAACGTGCTCACTTTTTAAACTGTAATTGCTAATTTTACGTGTAAATTACTTTTTACCTGCCACATCCTCATATGGACAAAGCACTCTTAAGTAATTATCATATTGTGCAAATTTTACCGTACTCAAAAGTTAACATGTAATATAATAAATAATATATTAAAACTATTATTTTAGAAAAGATGGTTTATAAAAGTAGCTACTAAGTCGCGAACCACCTACATCGTAGTTTTCTTTATCTACCAAAAACCTTATTTGATTCAACACACAGAATTTTTTTTTAAATATAAAACTACCTTAAACTAACGTTACTTCTACTACCGGTTTAATAGGTTATATAGAATGTCCTATGCACGAGATTGGCAAGAAAAATATTGCCACTCCTTGTAGTGCTATTAAAGGAAAGTAATTAAATAATATTAGAGATGGTATTGGAATTAACGTCACCTAAGTCATCGATTCTTAATTTATTTTGTGATGGAAAGTACAATTATTTCACATTTTCATTTTATACTGCCAGTGCGCCCGCGGCTTTGCTGACGTGTATTACTCATATTGCCCGCGTGGAATAGAGTACTGTAAACAGTTACTCTGTTTACGATATTAGTTAGTGGTTATACTCTCTTTTTATATCATACATGCCTTAATCAGTTTCAATCAAAGATTTTTCGCCTCAATCATAGTAATCCCAACCGTAAATAAATCAATTTAAGTAGAATCTTTACACGGGATACGAACCTGAAAGCCACCATACCACAGACTAATATAACACCCAAACAAATGCTTCAAGGCAGTCCGTAAGTCTTCTTTCGTATGTACAGCAAATATTGTGCAAGGAAAATATAGGAAAGTCATAATAAAAATACGAGACGAGTTGTTTAGTTCCAGTTCACGCCGATATGAGTGCTGTTCCTTCTACAGTAGCACATTGCACGATGGGTAGTTATAGTTTTATATTTAGTTGTTTATAAATGTGAAACGTAATCATGAGTTTAGATTATAATTATGCTATTTTAGTTATTATTTTGATAACATCAAATTTAAAAAAAATTATAAACTCATTCTAATACTATTAGTCTAAGATACATTTAGTCCGTAAATGTGTAATCACTAGTAGAAAATAGAGTCACAAATATGTGTATTTTGCTAGTGTTTCCAGTTCAGGGCGTTGATAAAACGTCTCTCGCTCTAACAATGGATAAAAAGCCAAACTTTCTCATATGGTCCATTTACGATATTTGTGTACAGTTCATAGCTAGAGATGATGGTATATCGCAAAAATGTTTTGTACCAACGTACCCTTGGAAACACTGTACTTTCTTGTGACGTGTATTATTATTGGTTGATATATGTCTTATACAGCATAGTTGCCTGCAGACCAATAATAGGCATAAAATATTACAATAGCGGGATTATTATTGGCTTAGTCAAATAGGGTAACAGCTCCACGTACATACGAAAGCCAGTAATCATTCCATTAGCTAAACGTACTTTGAAACTCAACAAACAGTCAAGTTTTCCCGCGATAAACCATCATCTCTAGTCATAGCCCAAGGAGGTATATTAATGAATAGGATGACAAAAAAAAACAACTTTTGAATTATTTTTCCATGACCATTCACACTTTTCGGGAGAATTAACAATTTACTGCTTTTCACATCCTTAATTTTCGAATTTCATGAAATCCTTAACATAATTTGTAGATTTTTTAATAAGCTTCGTTGTTATCAAAAAATAGCTCAATAACTCAACGGGTATAAGAGGAGCAGATGATTATTTGGACGAACGTTTTATTTTTTTTTAACGGCTTTCAAGAACGAATTTCGAAAAATCCTGAAATTTCTTGTTAGATATTTACGTAAGCCGTATTTTAAAGCAAAAACCATTTCACTATTTCAACTGGTTTAGGAGACACGGAGGATTAATTGAAAACACATGTTATTATATTTAACGACTTACTAGGAATATTGGAACAGTCTGAAAATACATTTTAGATATCTACGTAAGCATCATTTTAAAAATTAAAATCACCCCAATAGCTTAACTGGTTTAAGAGAAACCAATAGATAATGAAAAACACATTTTTCGGATTTTCATCCCCTTATTTTTCGAATTTTGCAAAATAAAAATATATACTTATATGCATTTGTTTGAGCAATATTTTGAAGTTCAAAAAATTATGATAGCTTTACCGGCTAGTAAGATATCAGGGATTCTTTGAAAACTCTTTGAACCTCTCTTCACCCCTTAAATTTCGAATTTCGAAAAATCCTTTCTTAGTAGGTGCCTACGGCTAAGGGGAAACTACATTCAAATTTCATGGTTCTAGGTTCAGCGATTTAGACTGGTCATTGATGAATGATGAATGAGTCAGTGAAAGAGTGATATTTCGCTTTATATATATATATATATATATATATATATATATATATATATAGATTCATAATATTATAATTACGTAACTAAAACAATTGCGCTATCTCTGACACTGTACAGTATTTTTTGTGTGCCGAAAAAGTCAAAACCTGATATTTTAATAAATTATCGACTGCAGCGCAACTAGCGGAGGGATTAGTCCCTTGTCAAACAACTGACATTTAGTTTTCTAACCTGTTGTAGAATTAACCTTACCTAACTAAAGTAAATATACTTCAGTAAGTTTGAAACGGAGCGTGGGAGGCCACTAAGTACTCTGCAATAATTTTAACTTTTTTCCAAATAAGTCAGAGAGAGATTTTGGCCAGCGCCAGTGAGGGGTGACATTATGTTAGTATGAAGCAGAGCTGGAATGAAAGGTCGGGGGGAAATGGGAGACCCGAGAAAACCCGCCGAACAGCGGCATCGTCCGACACGTTTCCCACATGCAAAAATCACGCAACGTGAAATGTACAGGAAGTCCTTGGAAATATACACATGTGACGGTATATTTGCACGCATGTTGGTATTATTGCAGACAAGTTTTTACAGTTACAAAGGTTTGTGTTTACAACAAATTTCTGTTACTTTCACAACAAGCGTTTGAAACGGGACAAACAGTTTTTTTTTTCAAAACAACTTCCGAATTTTATTTTATAAAAATACAAAATATTTTGTCAAATGTGACAGGCCGCCGGAAGTTAATTTGTTTCACGCTGAATAACCAGCTCACAAAAATTGTTTTCTCTCGTTCGTATATGTATTTGGTAATTTTATGCCAGTTAAATTACCTACGCTATTCTTGTTGAAGAATCGATATTGATATGTGATTTTTAACAAGTTTTACGACCTTTTCTGGTTAAAATATAAAATTGGTTTACTGTGCAATCGCAGAAAGGTATTGTGCCGTATTATATACGTCACGACTTATATATTAAAATGTTTTGTCTATTTTCTCATAAGTTTAGGTTCATTTTCCTGACTTTTTTTATTTCATTGATTATAACTTGCTTACATTATACTAACAGTAATTTGGTGTTATACAGTAATTTTATTTTATTCTGGATGTTTCAGTACATTTTATTTTTCGTTACAGTCTAT